>NLAU01000768.1:0-19912 GCA_002370875.1 Metschnikowia arizonensis
ACATCAGTTACCGGGAAATTAACCCTGAAACACATCAGTTACCGGGAAATCAACCCTGAAACACATCAGTTACCGGGAAATCAACAACCCTGGACGTCAGTACATTCTTTGACACTTTCCAATTAGGAAATCAACCCTGGACGTCTGTTACCGAGGTGTATAAATCCCACAATCACTCTCATTTCCTCCTCACAAGACCTTTTGCACAATCTATCAACTATGGGAAAGCCATAGCTGATTCGTCCACTTCCTGAAGCACAGAAATCTCGTGTAACTAACATCTTATAATAGTTTGTGCAGTATTGGTTTGTTGATGGTGGCAAGCAAGCGTGGCAGTTTTAGTGGAATGAGCATGGAATCATGTTTAAAGGATTCTTACATACAGACTTCATGGCAGCTTCATTCATTATTGTCAAGGGGCATTTTCCATTTCCATTTTCTGTGTTTATCTTGAACGGATTAAAACCCGTACATCCCCGCATTTGGCGCAAGCTTCGCCCCAGAACGCGATTCAACAATATCTCATATCATGGCCCCCATTAATGACTGACGAACAGAAGGGTTAACCTTGACGCAGACTTTTTTTTGGTACTAGTGAGGATGTACGGGTTTTCTAACGCAAACGACGGGTCTCCTGGGGAAGATGGACTTCCTCCTCATTCTGGAGAGAAACGTGGAGAAGTCACGGCCCAGCCCTCGTGTGGCTAATAAGCTGAGTCTGGCACATTCTAAACCAGATGAGGGAAGTGCTCATCACTCTCCTCCAAAAAATTCTGGCCAAAAAATCTTAAAAGACTACCAATACCAGCCTACGGATTATCTGCAGGGCAATCAACTCCAAATTTCTCAAGGTTTCAGATAACCTTATAGGTGATTATCAAACCGGTTTCATCCCAGGATGTCTGATCCACCAGAATATCATGCAGTTCAAGGAACTTGTTCTGGAGGGAATCTGACAGGTATGACTACTGGCAAAAGATTGTATCTACCTGCGCATCCTTAGATACACCCAAGGATGTTGCAATGGTGCAAAAGGCCTTTGCTTCAATTTCTCATGACTGAACAGGTTTTAACAAGGGAATCCCAAAAGGATCTACTGCTATAGTGACAATCCTCACGAAGCAGTACGCCTGTATCTACATGAACCGAACCAAGAGCAAACCCTTTGCTCTTTGCCGAGGTACAATGCAGGGAAACCCTTTTTCCCTTTTTTATTAAACCATTATCCTTAATACTCGCTTAGAGGGATTTGATTCCTGGTGAGTGTCAGGTCAGTCTGATGATTTCATTTTTATTGGTGGTGACAGATGCGAGACTAGTTGCAAGGATTTTGGATGACTTTGGAGAAATCTCCAATTCCTCCGTCAACAAAACGAAATCCTTGTGTCTTCGTACTCACTGTCTGCTTCCAATCCATTCCCATCTCAAGTTTCCCAGAAACTCTATCAGGAAGCGGATATCAAGTATCTCAGCTTCCCTCTCCAATATCTAAACTGGGATAAAGAGGTAGAGAAACTAGTGGGTGTTCTTAACAGCTCAAATATACGGCGGTTAGGACTCACCCATCAACACATTTCTCTTTTCAAAGTTATACTACCGAGACCTCCACTCGCCAGTGCCTCAGAAGCTGAAACCGGCTCAAGACCCTAGTGTCGCGATTCTTCCCCTGAGTCGGGGTGGGAAAGGTCTACACTAGGATTGAGCACGGCGGTTTCGGAGTCATTGACATACAATTACAATTGGAAGGTCTTCGTGCTGGCCTAACCTTCAACATAATATATGACAAGGGGAACTGGTACTACAAGCTCTTTAGAGCAAACATCCAGATGTCCGGGTATTTATGAAGAACCAGCCACAGGGCCCAAGAGGGTCACCGAAAGAATATTTGTGGTGGGCTGACGGATATAAGGACTACTCTAGTTCAAGTACAGTATCATCCATAATGAACTCAGAGAATGACATGATACCTCAGGCCTTCAACATTACCCTGACGATATTGAAGGAGGACCTGTTTAGAGAGACTTCAGGTGCCGAATGGGATGATCATGTCTCTAGCTTAGGGGCATATCCATTAGTCTCCCACACCCCCGAGTATCCCCACAGATACAAGGAAGAGTATTCACTGGTGAATTGTTTAAGGAGCAAGAAAACAAAGGTGCTGGCTCCGGAGTTTGTCACGAGCAAGACGATAATGGACATAGCGGGTGACCGCGATTGGGAACTCTTCTGGAGAAAGCTCAAGACAACCTTCACTCATGCCTATGATTATTATCACTTTAGGAAATGACTTCTGATTATCCACTACTTGCCCTTGTGCTATGCCATGGGAAGTTGGAGACAATTGAACAAAAGGTCAACCACATCTATTTTGAATGGATTGAGCAGAAGTCATTTGGACAGAGTGCAACATTCCCAAACTCCCTCCATCGAGTATGCCATTGGTCTCAGAATTCAAGCTCGCTTCTAAACCTACCAATCTCCCCCATCTTCCCATCGCCGCATTCAACTCGCTTAAATTATCCCAAAGTTTCGCTTGACGAGGTCATCTCACCATTGGCTTCTTTCACTGCGCACTTGCTGTTCTCTAGTCGGACTTTTTAACTCTCGAGACTTGTGTCGTCAGTTTTCTTCAACCACCAAATTTATAGACTCGTGTCTATAAACTAAAAAATCATTTGAAAAGATCGAACGACTCCGGTGTGAAAGGTCCTGTGAAATGCTCAATTTTGCAAGTGTCTCGGACCAATTGATGTTAACTCCTTCATATAATTCTGGTTGAATTATAAGTTCGTGCAGATTCTTGTACTGCACCTAGTTGTGTTCGTTGATGAATAAGGGAGGCTTTATGCTAGAACGCCTTCACTCGAAATCCTTATAAATGACAGACTAAATCATATGATCTAGACTAGAATCGGACTGCTTGATTCCTGGTGAGATGCATGAATCTGAACTAACAAGGTACTCTTGATAGTATCACAGAATAGACCTTATAGGATAGACCATCACAGAATAGACCTTATAGGATAGACCATCACAAAAAAGACTCCATTGACTGCAACATGACTTCTCCATAAAGCTGATTAGAGTATTCTGTTCATCCAATTCCCTAACTTTACTCCATGTTCCATAACAAGGACATCATTCATCTTGAAACCAATGAATGGTAGACTTGAACCAGACCAACCAGAAGTCAGAATAGTCAGACCAACCAGAAGTCAGAATAAACAGACTATCCAATACCAGAATATCCAGACTACCAGATTATCCACACCATCCAGAATATCCAGAATGATTCTTCTGCAACGTTAATATCCTGTAATAGTCCTTCGATTAATATCACCTTCCTGCGTATCCACTTACTCTCCCTCGTCTTCTATGCATAGATTCTGGCAACTCATATTTAAAATATCTTAGTCATTAGTTATAATATCAAAAAGTAACCAACAAGTAGAAATTTGCATGTCTCAAAAAACCGTACACTAGAACATGTTCAGCCAAAGTGGGGTTGAATAAAAGTGGTTGAAGTGACTAGGGACTAGGAATAGGTGACGCAAAAGTGGTGGTAAATATGGGGATAGCCCTCCTTTTATAATGGAGAGAACCCCTCACTACGCCTAACCCCTATTTCTTTTTGTGTACATTGTTATACTATTTCGGAAGAAAAGATCTATTTTAGGAAACCTAGTGGTGGGGTGCATAATTCACGCATGTTTCAGATCATGATGACTCCAGAAGCTCACTTGACACCCGCCACATCCGTGTTCTCCCGCACCAAACCTGACACACCTGACACACTTGACACACCCGTACACCTCGCATCTGCGATATATACACTTGTTGATTCTAGTATTTTCTTTCACTCCCCCCTCCTCCTCCTCCTCCTCCTTCTTCTTATTTTTTTTCTTTGTCTTCTGCTAATGCTGCTTCATAATCCCCCTGGCGGTCGTGGTTCGAAGGACAAGGATAATATTAGTACCCTAAATTCCAATTCCGAAACCTTCATCAAAAATCCTGCTGTTGCCGCTGATACACCTTCTCAAAACTCCCATGTCTTTCAAGATACCCCCATATCTTCGACAAGTCTGGAGCTCAAGTACAGGCCGTTCAAAACTTCTCAACTTCTCCTCTATGACTTTGTTCAATGGCTCTTTTCCATCATTTTTGACTGTTTCTTCCGAGAAATTCGCCCTCGAGGTGCTTTCCGTATCCCCAAATCTGGTCCCGTTATCTTTGTGGCCGCACCGCACGCCAATCAGTTCGTGGATCCCATTGTCTTGATGAATCAGGTCCGTAAAGAAGCCCACCGTAGAGTGTCGTTTCTTATTGCCACCAAATCCTATAATCATCCTGTGATTGGGCCTCTTTCCAGTGCCCAGCTCTCCATTCCCGTGTCCAGGCCCCAAGACTTGTTGCGTCCTGGAAAAGGCACCATTCGTATTGATATGAACGAAAATCCGCTTCTTGTCAAGGGGTTTGGTACCTGTTTTACCTCGCAATGTATGGCCCGTGGCCTCTTGGCGCTCCCTAAATCCCTCGGCGCTTCGGAAATTGATACCATCCACTCGAATACTGAGTTGGTCTTGAAAAAACCCTTTGAAAAGTCTGACAAAATCGTCCAGTTGTTGGCCAATGGTACCCTGTTTAAAGTGGCTGACAAAATCGACCAGAAGCAGGTCTACCAATACGTATTTGAGCATTTGTCTCGAGGCAATTGCTTGGGTATCTTCCCCGAAGGAGGTCTGCATGACCGCACTGAAATTTTGCCGCTCAAGGCCGGCGTGGCCATTATGGCTTTGGGCGCCATGAGCCACGACCCTAAATGCAATGTAAAAATCGTTCCATGTGGCATGAACTACTTTAATGCTCACAAGTTCCGGTCTCGCGCTGTGGTGGAGTTTGGCCCTCCCATAGAAATCTCCCTGGAAATGGTGGCTCGCTACAATGACCCCGCCACACTGCGGGACGCCATCAAGGACCTTTTGGACATTGTCACAAACGGTCTACGTGCAGTCACCGTAAACTGCCAGGACTACGAGACCTTGATGGTGGTGCAGGCTGCTCGCAGGCTCTATGCTGGCCACTTTGCCCAATACCTACCACTTCCCATGGTGGTGGAGATGAACCGCCGCCTTCTCCTTGGCTACGAGACCTTCCGTGACCATCCGGAAATGGTGCTGATCAAGAATAAGATTTTGCATTATAACAAGGTGTTGAAGAACATGAATTTGCCTGATCACCACGTGGAAGAGTGTGACGAAACCCACAAGCTCAACTTGCTTCCGGTGTTTATTGGCCGCGTGATCAAAATCCTTCTCTTCGCCATTCTTGCCCTTCCGGGTCTGGTGTTGTTTTCTCCTGTGTTTGCCTTGGCCCAGCGAGTATCGGCCCAGAAGAAGAAAACGGCCTTGGCAAACTCGACCGTGAAAATCAAGGCCAACGATGTCGTGGCTACGTGGAAGATCTTGATCAGCATGGGCTTCGCCCCGTTACTATACCTGTTCTATGCGTCCATCTGTACATGGTACCTTAAGAAACACAATTATTTATCGTCATATGGTTTGGTTAGCATGTGGTGCCTCATCTATTTCTTGGGTATTCTCGTGACATACCTGGCTTTGGTCACCGGCGAGCAGGGCTTGGATCTTTTCAAGTCGCTCCGGCCCTTATATCTTTCCATTTTCCTGGGACTGTCCATTACCGAGTTGAAGGAGCTCAGAAAGAATCTCAGCCACGACATCACGGAATTTGTCAACAAGTATGGCTTGGAGTTATTCCCAGACGACTTTAATTTGTTGGAGGTGGCTAGCCATGACAACGTGGCCGCCAAAAAGCTGATGGATTCTGATGAAGAGGAGGAGTTGAAGACTCAGGAGTTGAGACGCCGGAGAGTGTGGAAGAAGCAGAAGACCTTTGGAACTGGAGAGCACAGCCCCAGCGACACCAGCCCCAGCGAATGGTCTAAGAACGACAGCGACATGCATGATGATGTGTCTTCATCCACATCCGACGGGATCTCCATCGATGCTCACTCCAAGTCCTACACTAACATCGCTGTGTTTTCCGACTATGATCTCCACATGAATGCCAAAAACTCTCAAGTGGACATCAAATCTGCCATGCCTTCACAAATGTCCATTTCCGACGACTTCAACTATCCAGGAACAACCTCCGCAAGTGCATCTCCCAGTGCCTCTCCAAGTACGATTTCCCGGGACAATTCACATGTGGAGCTCAACTTTGGGAATATGAAGACCAACTGTCTTAGCAATAAGATCAAGATGAAGATCCGCGAGAGCAGAGACCGTGAAAGGCAAATATGAGTTCCTGATCTTTCAAGATAAGACTGACAGCTTATAAGACTGGGACAATCAGACAAGACTGGACTGATAAGCAGACAAAACTGGACTGACAAGACTTACAAGACTGACACCATTAATTCACAGCTCAAAAAGCCATTAATCATTAATTCGCATCTCTTAATTTAAATTGGCTTGCCTTTGGTAAAACTCAGATACTTGTGTAGATGTAGTGGCATCCTCTGCTCCCTTATCTTCTCGTAAACGTAGAAATCTGGGAAACCGTAATGATATTCCCTTGCCGTATTCGGAATGCCCTGCCTTATAGATTGGACTGAGTGAAAGATCTGCAGTCAATACCTCAAAAACTGTGGTGGGCTCGAGCCACACATCCGGTCTGGCATTGGAGTTGGTTGTGTCGTACACATAAAACGGTTTCGGTTCCAGGATCTCGTGTGGTTTGAGTCTCTGGTAGAGGCTAGCCAAGTCATCATCGGAGAATCCTGTACCAATCTTGCACGTGGTCTCATATTCCCCAGTATCTTCATTATATGCCGCAAGTAAGAAACCACCGTAAGACCCAGTTCGCTTTCCCTTTCCAACATAGGCTCCAATCACTACCAAATCGAGCGAGTCGCCCACACCCGCAAGGTAGTCCTTTTTCAATTTGAGCCAGTTTCGAGACCGCTTCGACGGCTCATAAAATGAGTCTTTGCCATGGAGCATCTTCACCATCAACCCTTCACATGCGTCCTTGATCGATTGATCCAAGAAGAGCTGAAGCTCATTCAAGTCTGAAGAGTTCTTAAACGTGGCAAAGTGGAACTTGCCTTCGATGGGAGCGAAGTTGTCGAAAAGCTTCTGTCTTCTGTCGTGAAACGACTCTGTGATAAGAGACTTGCCGTTGTAGCAGAGCAAATCAAAAGCAAATAAGCAGATATGCACCTTAATATCCTTTTCGTCAACATCCTTTCTTTTTCTCGTGGACAACACTTGGAATGGGAGGATCTTGTTTGTTTCCCGGTCCCAGGCAACTGCCTCACAGTCCAAAATAAGCGATTTGGGGGGTTCTCCCGTTTCCTGTTGGCCATTGTGCTTGATGAAATCCTTGACGATGGCCACCAAGTCCGGATATCGCTGGGACATGTCCTCGGAGTTCCTGGAGTAGATGCGGACTTCACCGGACTCTAGTAAATGAACTTGTGCCCTTTCGCCATCGTATTTGTATTCACAGGTGAACTCTTCGCCCTGGAATCGATCTAAAACCTCACCTATAGACTTGGTGGGCTTAGCCAACATGGGCTTCAATGGGATTCCTGCAGTAAGCTGGCAGTGCTCCAATAAGTTGGCGATGCCGTGATCAAAGCAGTATTGAATAATCACCGCGAAGTTTGGAACAAGCGAAAAAGCTTCTCGGATGATATCCTCGGCGCTGGCCAAGGTGTCGGGCAGAATGCGTTTCTTGGAGGGGTTTTGGTAGTTGACAAAGGCCTGGGCGATTGCCGCAAGCACGGTTTTCTCCGCTAAGCCGATTCTTAGTTTGCCCTCCAACGAGCGAATCAAAAATTTGGCTTCGCTGCTCTTCATATCGCATGAAGTCAACATTTTGTTGATGATGGCGATTTTTCTGCCTTGTGAGTCTTTTCCTGTGCATTTGGCAATGCTTGTGAGGTTATTGAAGACTTGCTCGATATCCAAAGGCGCCGGTTTGAACATAGGAGGCTGTCCCAGGCGGGATTTTTGCGCCACCAACCCCAAATCACCCACTTCCTGATAATCCTTCTTGATTTTTGCGAGCGGCCGGCCGTAACACTCACTGATGGCCTTGATAAGGAGAGTTTCGCCCAATCCCAACTCCAAGTCGGGCTCGTAATCGGGTCCGAGACGATTGATGAGCAAGTAAACCACAAGCGTCAATTGATGCGGACTCTTGAACTGCTGCAACACCTCGAGGAAGAATTCCGAGATGATTGCAGTTATTTTGAGTCGGGCTGATTCCTTTTCTACCATTTCTAACACAGATGTCAACTTGGCATATGATATTTTTCCTGAGTGTTTGGAGAGCACAGGCGGTGCTTTTTCCATCAAGTCTATTAATTTGGACGCGTCTGAACTGGACAATCCGGCGGTTTCAGAGCTTGGGCTTTCTAAGGGAGAGCTACTCAGGCTCTTTTCCAAGGTCTGCAGCGTGGAAATTTCCGCGTTTAGACCCTCTTGGTTGGCATCCGAATTCTTGGGAACATGTTGCAGTTCTAATTTAGCAGCTTTTCGGTTTTGCGGGGAATCAAGAACGCCCGAATTAGGACGTTTGGTCGATTTGGCTGCGGCATGGGCCGAGCTACCAAAAAAACTAAGGATGGATTGCTGGGCCATGGTTTGGTGCCGTATGGGAATAGGCTGAAAATTGAAAAGTGGGAACCTTGGTTGAAGGACGCGTTTTACCCGAAAGTACATATCACCGCGCAAGCTTTAATTTCAATTTCATCAAAAATTAATATGATGCGCCGAGTGATGTACGGGTGTTTTGCCGCTGGTTCGGATGTACTGGTGTGGTGTGGTGTTTGATGGTTTGAAAGCAGTGGGATCTCGCATTTATATATGTGCGCGAGGTGCGCGCTTTTGTGTCAGTTGCTTTTGCAACCATCGTAGCCCCTGAGACATATAAATACGTCCATTTCCACTTATAATTTCGAACTTAATTTATCAGTTTTTCTTTTGCTTGTTTGCCATAAATTATGAGACTGGATTGCGCTAAGGATTTGACCACATGGCCAATGGTTTCGTAAAGAACTTAGACAACTTGTTCAGGTCTGGGGGAAACCGCCGGTTTAGAAAGTGGTGATTCGTGATTTGCCTGACTGGAATTGATTAGATCAGATCTCATCTGTTTCAGTTGATGACACCAAATATAAAGTTGATCACACCTTGAGCTTTTTGTGTTTCCTTGTTTCTATCAGTATGTTCCTTTTTGTGGAATTCTGATCCCATTAAGTTAACCTTCCTTTTACACCAATTTCCCCCTTTTTCATTTCATGCCAAAAGTATCTATTTTCTGACTTCAAGGAACAAGCGCCCGTTTATATGATTTCGGCGCTAAGCTACCTTAGGCAGCTACGCGTGGGCGTGCGCAGGCCAATTCTCAAGGTCAACAACTTTGAGAAACACATTCAATCTGGTCATCCCTCTCAACAAAGATGCCTCTATATCGGGAAGAGAACTTTCTCGTGATCCATGCCGGCTCGCAAAACACTCTTTTCTTGTTTGGGTTGCGAGACTCGTTAACCCCTCCTCAATACAAAATCCCCACGGTTGTGTATCTTGACAAGGCAGCTAATGAGTACCGGTCTTCAAATCCTACAGGAGAATTGGAAGCCGTGTATCCAATCCGAGGCACCAGAATCGTGGATATCAATGCCTTTAATGCGCTCCTAAAGTTCATTTTGCAAACAATAATAAAGGAACATCCCGTTCTTACCATCAACCAAGTCCCCTTGCTCTTGATTGTGCCGTCGGTGTCTTACTCCAGTAGTGCCATTGAAGAGGTGACACGCTATGTGTTTGAGAAATTGGAGTTTACTGCGTTTAACATCTTGGATGCCTCTATTGCAGCCACCTATGGATTGGGAGCCACTTCCGCTGCAGTTGTGGTGAATATTGGACATGAGTCTACGCAGATAGTGCCAGTTTTGGCAGGAAACATGCTTAAATATACATCCAAACGCTTGGACGTTGGTGGTAAGACAATTGACATGGAGCTCAAGAAGTTGTTGCCGTCGTTTAGCGAAGACCAAATCACGGCTTTGAAGACGTCGCACATCTATGAGGTGTTGGTAGACTCGGCCGAGTCGTTTTACTCACTGTCAGATATTTTGAATGAAAATGCTGAACAGAAGAAGGAGAATGAGTTTGATGTGGCTAAGATGATCACCGAGCAGGATTCCGCCGATAAGGTGGCCCAGGCCAACCAAAAGAACAATCACGAGTTGCAATACAACTCCATTAATTTCAACGGCCAGAAACTCACGGTGGGCAAGGAGAGATTCCAGGGCACCACCAAGCTTGTTCAGCACATATGCGAGGGAATTGTTGGTGCTTTGAGCCAGGTGCCAGATTTGGGAAAAAGACAAGAGTGTTTCGATAATATCATTGTTATTGGGGGCACCAGCAACATTGTGGGGTTGAGAGAATCCATTATACTCAAGCTCAACACCGAATATGTGTATAAGTCGGTCAGCAAGAAAAGCAAGAACCAGAATGGCGTGAATTCGACCATTGCCAGCTACCAGCAAACAGACGAGGGAGAAAACACTGATTTCAAAGGAGCCTTGCAGGTGCCATCCAGTGCCAAGGCGGTGAAATTTCCAGACTACTTTCCAAAGTGGAAGCAAACAAAAGAACATAAGGGGTACTGGTCAGATGTGTATTTTTTGGGAGGAGAAATCTACAGCAAGCAAATTTTCGGAGGCAATTCTAATCATGGAGGCGACTCATTTCTAGACACGGAGATTTATGAGGAAAGAGGGCCACAAGCCATTTGGGACGTGAGTCTTTGAGACAAATGCATCACCCTGATGTAACGATGAACTAGGGGTCTGATTGGAAGAAATGGAGGTAAAGAATGGACCTTATAGAGGGCATCAGTTGAATGGACCAGCTCATACTATGAGAAGGTCAGAATACATTGGTCTATAGACATGATGAATGTTGTCTAGTGCCAAGAGGTGTCATGTGATATGCTTTCCAAAGATATCGCATCTTAGTCCATGTGTTTCCAAAGATATAGCATCTTAGTCCATGTGTTTTTAAAGAGATTGCATCTTAGTCCATGATAAAAGATGGATGATTCGACAAGGATCATTCCCTAGATGCATTTCGATTAATGTACAGTGATAGCTGAACAATTGGTCAATAGCCTACATTGGCCATGAATTTGGAGTAGTTTGCTCGAGTTCCCAAAATAGAGTTTTTGGTTGTAGTAGTGTCCAGGCGGCCAAGCGAAAAATGGTCAGAGTCCTTCATTTCCATTTCGAACAAAAGGGGCAAGTCGTCCGCTGAATCGGTGTCGTTGGAAAAAGACGATACGGATTGCCTGCGGTTAGGAGCCGTTGGTAGGGATTTGGATCCGAGGGTGCTACCAACATCTGAGCTCCGCCTTGCATTGAAGCCAATCAGCTTATTAATACTACCGTTGTCGGATGGGGCAGCCTCGGTGAAGGCCAGGCGCATTTGGGACTCATGGGTGTGTCTTGATAAAACCGAGGGTGGAATTACCTTTTTGGGCAATCGGGGCGAATGGCGTACTTGTGGTTGGAACGCCATGACGTTGGTAATGTTGTTCTTTTCTGAAAGGTTCGGGGAATGTTCGGGGGAGTTTTTGGAAGGGACTTTAGGCCGAAAGCGGGACAGGATGTCGTTCATGGTCGGGAAGGATACTGTATATAGCAAAAGACCGCCTATTAGTGCACACCAAATGGCAGTCCACTTCAAAAGACAGGCTAGAGTTTCCAAGTAGTAGCAGATTGAGGGAAGACCCAATTGGAGAAGATAAGTAGTTAAAATGCCGGCCAAAAAGGGCGGAAGGTAGCGGGGCCAATAATGGGAGGTGTACGGGTGTGTGGAGAGCGGAGCAGGGTTAACATATGGAGATGAGGAAGGATTAATTGATTTATCGGGGGTTTTCTTTTGCGGAGGATCGGAGTTAGTCTGGACTTGGAAGCCACATACCATGAGGTCATTGTCGGAAGTACGCAGGCCACTGGATTCCAAGGAGATGGATGGAGATTTTTCTTTTCGGTGGAACACATTATCGGGGCCACGGACATAGACTGCTTTGGGCATTTGAGGGGACAGAAAGGTAAATTAGATAAGTTTTTATGGTTATAAAGGTAAGCGAAACAAGTGGTGTGGTTAGTGGTCAACAAGTCAACAGGTCAAGTGCGGAATTGAATTAGCTGCAGCAAGTCCACGGATCCTGCATATAGCGCTGCATTTGACAATTGCAAAAAGTAAAACAAACCTTCTGCGCCAAAGGGGTGGTGGTGCAGGTAAAAGTTTGCTTTGGTACGTGAGCCGAAGCAACCGTGAACATAGAGGGGGAAGGAGCATGGGCTGTATGCAGTACCGCGAAATAGATATTTCCTAAAACGGCAATAGTTATTCAAAGCAACATTCCATCTTAATTTGAGACAATCTGTAAGCTCGTTTATTAGAGCATATGTTTTAGGGATTTTATTAATAGCGAGTTAAGTGAACGCAAACCCGTACATCCATCCCATCCATCCCATCCATCCCATCCATCCCATCCATCCCATCCATCTCATCCATCCCATCCATCCCATCCATCCAAACATTACCTCCCCCCTGACCAATCTCCTTTGCTATACATCAGAAAATCCCCTACATACCCCTTATAAAACCCGTGCATCCAACATATCAAGAGCCCCAGATTTCCTGCTCACTTTTTTACAGAAATGAAAAGGAGACTGAAGCCGGTACCGTTGAAGGGCAAGTCTGTATACACTACAGACGAATTCTCCAGAGCACTCTGACCTTCTGGCGCGAACGTACCTACCTCCGCCCAAAACGCAATTCAACAATATCTCATATCATGGCCCCCATTAATGACTGACGAACAGAAGGGTTAACCTTGACGCAGACTTCTTTTTGGTACTAGTGAGGATGTACGGGTTTTCTAACGCAAACGACGGGTCTCCTGGGGAAGATGGACTTCCTCCCCATTCTGGAGAGAAACGTGGAGAAGTCACGGCCCAGTCCTCGTGTGGCTAATAAGCTGAGTCTGGCACATTCTAAACCACATGAGGGAAGTGCTCATCCCTCTCCTCCAAAAAATTCTGGCCAAAAAATCTTAAAAGACTACCAATACCAGCCTACGGATTATCTGCAGGGCAATCAACTCCAAATTTCTCAAGGTTTCAGATAACCTTATAGGTGATAATCAAACCGGTTTCATCCCAGGATGTCTGATCCACCAGAATATCATGCAGTTCAAGGAACTTGTTCTGGAGGGAATCTATGAACGGGGATTGAAAAGGATTACATCTACCTGAACCATACTCGAGGGATGTATTGCAATGGTAGATTAAAGACCTTTGATTCAATCACATGACTGAACACAATGCTGATCGGGGATATCCTCGACAAACTTGATAAACTTGAATCCTGATATTCTGACATTCTGATATCCTGACATTCTGATATCCTGATATCCTGATATTCTGACATTCTGATATCCTGATATCCTGATATTCTGACATTCTGATATCCTGATATCCTGATATTCTGACATTCTGATATTCTGACATTCTGATATCCTGACATCCTGATATCCTGATATCCTGATATTCTGATATCCTGATATTCTGACATTCTGATATTCTGATATTCTGACATTCTGATATCCTGACATCCTGATATCCTGATATCCTGATATTCTGGTATCCTGATATTCTGACATTCTGATATCCTGATATCCTGATATTCTGATATTCTGACATTCTGACATCCTGATATCCTGATATCCTGATATTCTGATATCCTAATATTCTGACATTCTGATATCCTGATATCCTGATATTCTGATATTCTGATATTCTGACATCCCAGACATCATGAAAACTTTTCAAGCTTCAATTCTGACATCATGGACAAACTTTACAAGCTTGAATCCTGACATCTTGATCTTGACATCCTGACAAATTTAACCCAATAAACTCAAAAACCCAACATAATACCATCTTTTAAAACATCCAGGCATGTCTGTTGGATTGGTGTGGTTATAAATTAGATTCAGTAAGGGGATTTCAGGAGTTGTGGCATAGAGGCAATAGACTATGATACATACTTGAAATTCTGGTTAATGGGCATGCCCTGGTTTCTATGAAATGGCTTCTTATCTGTGTTTTCTCTTTGCTGTGATGTGGGGTTGTTGAACCAACAACTAAAGGATATTGAAGAACTCAATGAACTTGAGAGAGAGGACAGCAAAAGTGGTCAAGATGATTATGTTTTTACGGGCTTTGAGATGGCAAAAGAGCCACACCGAAACTAACCAAGATATTGTTTAACCTTTGATTCAATCACGATACAGGGTTTAACAATCTCATGACACAGGGTTTAACAAGGGAAAATGATCTACTGTTATCTTGACAATCCTCACGAAGCAGTACGCCTGCATTTCTCTAAAGCCAAGAACAAACCATTTACTCTTTGGCGAGGTACAATGTAAGGAAATTGCTTTTCCCCTTTCTCTTTATGCTGGCTATTGAACCGTTGTACAACCTCAACGCTCACAGAGGCTTCGAGATTCAACATAAAGTCGGATTCCTGGTGATTTTTTAATGGTTCCGACAGGGATGGGTTTAGCCACAAGGATGTTGAGTCCTCCGTCAGAAATCCTTATGTCTTCGTACTCAGTCAGTTTCCAATTCATCGTCATCTAAAATTTCCTCGGAAAGTTTATGAGGCAGATAGTATCTCGGCTTCCCACTACAACAATTAAACTGGGATAAAGAGATAGAGAAATTAGTGGGGATTCTTAACAGCTCAAATATTCTGCGGTTAGGTCTCACGCATCAGCACATTTCTCTTCTCAAAGCTCTATTATGGAGAGATTCGCCAATGGCTCAGAAACTGATAAACTCATTAACCTGATAAGTTTCCGAGTGAGTGTGGAGGTCTACGCTAGGATTGAGCACGGAATCATTGACATTCAACTACAATTAGAAGGTGTTCGTGCTGACGTAACCTTCAACATATTATATGATAAAGACAACTTGGACACAAGCTCTGAATAGCAAATATCCAAATGTCCGCCTATTTATGAAGAACCAGCGAAAAAAGGCCCAAGAGGGTCTCCAACAATATTTTTGATGGGCTGACGGATATAAGGACTACTCCTAGTTCAATTGCATTAGGGGTAAACTCAGTATGATCCCAAATTATCGGACTACGCCAGGGATGCACCTCAGTCCAGTTACTCATAACTCTTTGTTAACGCTTAGTTATATTTAACAGGAGTGATTGACTGGTCTGTACCAGTTATAACAGCGGCGGGAGACCCATATAGACCAGCAATAAAGGATCCTGCACGGGCGGGAAAGATGAGACCTCACTGCCTTGATCCTTGAGCTTTCCTACGCTTGAGCTTTTCTACGCTTGACCTTTCCTACGCTTGACCTTTCCTACGCTTGACCTTTCCTACCCTCGACCTTTCCTACCATCCCTACCATCCCTACCTTCCCTACCTTCCCTACCTTCCCTACCTTCCCTACCTTCCCTACCTTCCCTACCTTCCCCACCTTCCCCACCTTCCCTACCTTCCCCACCTTCCCTACCTTCCCCACCTTCCCTCGACCTTGCTCCTGAACTAATAAGATGTATCGTCTTCCTTTAACTTCATCCTGCATGTTGAACCACAAGCATGCTTGCAGTTCAACATCTAATGTGATGGGTTTCCTAGGTGAGTTGTTCATCTACTAATACTAACTATCATAGTAATTGATAGATTCTTTGATACGTTTGTACTTTTGTAACTGTATTCGTTGAAGCAGTATTTGAAGTGACTATACTTGGGGATGATGGGTGATACTTGGGGTGATGCTTGTAAAGTGATAGTATTAGTATTACTTACTATTAGTTAAAGACTAGTTCAAGGATAGTATTAGTATTACTTACTATTAGTTAAAGACTAGTTCAAGGATAGTATTAGTATTACTTACTATTAGTTAAAGACTAGTTCAAGGATAGTATTAGTATTACTTACTATTAGTTAAAGACTAGTTCAAGGATAGTATTAGTATTACTTACTATTAGTTAAAGACTAGTTCAAGGATAGTATTAGTATTACTTACTATTAGTTAAAGACTAGTTCAAGGATAGTATTAGTATTACTTACTATTAGTTAAAGACTAGTTCAAGGATAGTATTAGTATTACTTACTATTAGTTAAAGACTAGTTCAAGGATAGTATTAGTATTACTTACTATTAGTTAAAGACTAGTTCAAGGATAGTATTAGTATTACTTACTATTAGTTAAAGACTAGTTCAAGGATAGTATTAGTATTACTTACTATTAGTTAAAGACTAGTTCAAGGATAGTATTAGTATTACTTACTATTAGTTAAAGACTAGTTCAAGGATAGTATTAGTATTACTTACTATTAGTTAAAGACTAGTTCAAGGATAGTATTAGTATTACTTACTATTAGTTAAAGACTAGTTCAAGGATAGTATTAGTATTACTTACTATTAGTTAAAGACTAGTTCAAGGATAGTAGAAGGTAGCATTGATACTACGAAACCTTGTTCTGTTACTTCGTCTAAATCACCAAGTTTGCATATCTTCATACTAAAAAAGACTTGTCTTTAAATAAGGACCTCCAGTATTCCATATTCATACTCTATAGTCTATTAAGTCACCAGGGGAGTTCTAGTGCTATTACAAGTCAAGTGTAAAGAGTACTACAACCGCTTATCTCTAGTATTCGCGAAATTAAAATGACACCATTGATGAGATTAATTGATGATGACAAAGATCTAAACATCAGAAGTATTTTGAAGTATGCAGATTTAATGTTATTGAATACTTATGAAAGAGTCCGACCTTTGTAATTTTAGATATGTACTAAATTACTATTACTAACTGTTACATTCTTTATAATTGTTTAGTACTTCCAAAACTCTGTTTATTCGTGGATGGATTCTTATATAGAAAATTGTGGCTTGGGTGTAACCATGTTGCCACGTCCTACATCCGGTGGTAGTAGGGAAATGGATAGCCTTTGTACTCCTATTTGTTTGGGTCAAGGACAAGTCCGGTAAGAGTAGGGAGTGGATGGATTGCTTTTTGACTTGTTTGGCAATCCATGTCTGATGGCACATCGTAGGTGATTTTTACTCCCACGGGTAGTGTGATATCCATGGGGGATCTAACGATTACTATAATTAGTTACTATTACTATTAGTTACAATTACTAGTAGTTACTATTACTATTACTTACTATTACTTGCTTACTATTACTTACTTACTATTACTATTAGTTACAATTACTATTACTTACTATTACTATTACTTACTATTACTTGCTTACTATTACTTACTTACTATTACTATTAGTTACAATTACTATTAGTTACTTACTATTACTTACTATTACTTACTTACTATTACTTACTATTACTTACTTACTACTACTTACTATTACTTACTTACTACTACTTACTATTACTTACTTACTATTACTATTACAGTCAGATCCCCCATGCGTATCGCACTACCTATGGGTGTAATAATCACCTACGATGTGCGATCAGACGTGGAATTGCTATACACCCTGACAATGGAACAATGGGATCGCACTTCTCTCTAATCATCCGAGATTTCTACCGATGATAGCTATGCAGATGAGTCACAATGTCGACTCAGCCTCCTTTTAGAAGGTCGTCGAACTTCCCTCGGATCTCCCCTGCTTTTCCTATATAAAACTCAAGGATTCATTCTGAGAATCCATCCACGAATAAACAGAGTTTTGTAAGTACTAAACAATCATAAAGGATCTAACAATTACTATTACTTACTATTATTAATATTTACTAGTGAGTGTGTGTGACTTAACTACTCACCGTACTACATCAAATCTCAATACATCACCAGTTTACAGGACATTTTACAGATACTCATTTTAGTGTCTGTTCGCGGTAACTAGCAAATGATACTAATTGATAGTGCGATACTAATTGATAGTGCGAATGGGGCGAGCGCTCCAGTAAGACCAAGGTCAGTGTAGTCGCGACTGACCGAGGCCCCAAGATACTGACTAAGAGTATCAATGAATAAGCTGCTATTACTGGTAGTGAAGGTGTACGAGAGGAAGAATTACAAGACTGTTTGTAGTGGTAGTAGTACTACTACTCTACTTCTCTACTCTACTACTCATAGTAATAATACTAAAGGCTAACCCAAAGTCAAAATCTAAGTAGTTTAACAGTCTCAAGTAGTATAAGTAATCTGTAGTCTCTAGTAGTAGTCTTAGTCTAAGTAGTACATTGAAGAAGTAAAATAATAAGAACTACAAGAACAAGAACTACTACTACTCTAGAACTACCAAAAGAAGAACAAGAAATACAAGAATATGAACAGAAAGAGAAGTACAGAAAAACACAACTACTATTCTATTATTATTATTGTCAGATCCCCCATGGAACACTAACCATGGGAGTAAAAATCACTCATGTGCCAGACGTGGAATTGCTATAGACCCTGATAACGCAGGATCCAAGCGCCAATCCAGTGCTCTTAATCCTTATACGCGCGACCGCGTTGTATTGTTAGGAACCGATTGCCGTTTCGACCCTATGCTTTTAGGTTTAAGGTTCGAACTATGGCTGTGTAAAAAGCCGGAAAGTGTATATAAACCCTGGGATTCCCACTTATTGGGAACCAATGCAGGAAAAACTGAGTTTGGAAGTACTAAACAAACATAAAGAATCTAACAATTATATTATTATGTAGTAGTAGTAGTAGTGTGAGTGAGTGAGTGAGTATAAATCTACTACTCAATCAAAAGTCCCCTAATCACCATTTTTCAAATACTCATTTTAGTGCGTGTACATGCCTGCGAATGGATGACTGCAATGGATGACTGCAATGGATGACTGCAATGGATGACTGCAATGGATGACTGCAATGGATGACTGCAATGGAGATGAGCGAGCGCTCGAGTAAGCAATGTAGTGTGAAGTCAAGAACTACTACTACTATCTCAGATCCCCAATGCTATACTACAGGAGTAAATACCATTGCCATCAGACGTGGATTGCCAAATAATGGAAAGCAATCCATCCACTCCCTATTCTCACCAGATTAGTCCTTGACCATAGCAAGTAGAAAACGGCTATTCAGCCTTTCCCTACTACCAGCGGATTTGGACAAGCCCCAAAAGTCTATATAAACCCCGGGATTCCCACTAATTGGAAATCTATCAACGAATAATCAGAGTTACAAAAGTACCAACGCAAAGAATCTAACATGGAGGTCGTACCCAGAGAGATGTATCGTTTTGGAAAGACGATAGTAAGAATCTCATTGACGGTACTGGACGATAGGAAACCGATGATGGGTAGCGATGGAATCAGCTTTATTTTTGGGGCTTGCCCTAAATGTGATGGTGGTAGGGAATAGCTGAATAGCCGTTGACTCCACGTCTGGCACATGATTTCTCCATGGTAGTGCGAAGCCCAATTATAATAGATTCTTTCAAAACTCTGTTTATTCGTGGATGGATTCGCAATAAGTGGGATGTACGGGTTTATATAGAGTCATTGTTCGAACATAAGACCCAAAACGCATAAGGTCCAAACGACAGTTTGTTCCTAACAATACACGCAGTCGTGTAAGGGTTAAGAGCACTGGATTGCTGCTTGGACCATGTGATGGTGATTTCTCCATGGTAGTGCGAAGCCCAATTATAATATATTATTTTATTATTTTATTATTATTATTGTATTATTATTATTTTATTATTATTATTTTATTATTATTATTTTATTATTATTATTTTATTACTATTATTTTATTATTTTTATTTTTTTATTTTTT
>NLAU01000769.1:0-17075 GCA_002370875.1 Metschnikowia arizonensis
GTATCACTATCACTAGTACTAATACTAGTATCACTATCACTAGTACTAATACTAGTATCACTATCACTAGTACTAATACTAATCACTCTTTATCACGACCAGTAGCACTGTAATAAACTAGTCAATAATCAGCACATCATACTTAGCAGTTGGTAGTTAGTGTTAGTCAATCTACAAAGTAAACCCCTGACTTATTATTTGACTATAGTTCAACAAGCATATTTTAGTACTAGTCAGTCCAATAGTCTGTACCCAGTCGCTCGCCGCGACTCGACTAGCTGAGTCTTCTCGCTCGCACTATCATTGCAGATTGCAGATCGCAGATTATTCGCAGTTTTCTACACGCACGCACTAAAATGAGTATTTTTAAAATGGTGATGTAGTTGAGAGAGGGACTTTTGATTGAGTAGTAGATTCATACGCACTCACTCACTCACTCACTCACTCACTACTGTAATAATTGTTACACATTATCATTGTTTAGTACTCCCAAAACTCAGTTTATTCGTGGATGGTTCTTGAGTCTTATAGAAAAGCAGGATCCAAGATTGAGTCGACGACGCGCCTCATCTGCTTCCATCATCGGTAGAAATCTCGGATGATTAGAGAGTGCGATCCCATTGTTCCATTTGAAGGTCTAAGGCAATTCCACGTCTGATAGCACATCGTAGCTGATTACTCCCATGGGTAGTGTGATACCCATGGGGGATCTGACAATAATAATATTAATACTTTTGCCTTGTTGTTCAATCCACTATTTGCTTCAGGTAGACTTTTGAGCTTGTGTAAACAATGTTGCCAGGGCCTAAATCCCGAGGTAGTAGGGAATGGTTGCAACGCTGTACTCCTGCTTGCAGTAGTCAATGACAATTCCACTAAGAGTAGAAATGCCCCTAGGAGTAGAAATGGATGGTTTGGTTTCCAATTGTTTGGCATCCACGTGTCATGGCACATTTTACTCAAGGGTAGTGCGATGCCCAATATTATTATATTTTATTAATCATGAATCTCTTTCAGCCGTGTCTCTGTGTCCTCCAATGTCCCTACGTGGATGCTCTTGTAGTGGGAGCTCCTTACGTGCCCATTCAAGCGTTCCTGCTGAGTTTGCCTGCACGAGTGTTTAGTGTGGTGCACGGGCCTACGCCCTTTGCCGGCACTGTTTACTGAGACGTTAAGGATTTCGTTCAACTGCGTGACCATGAGTACTCACATATGAACACTGAGTTTATTGTGGAAGTTTTGTGCAATAAAAAGGCCTATGAGGAGCGTCAGAAGCGGAAGGGATGGAAGAAATGGAGAGGAAGATGAAGAGGAAGATGAAAAAATACAGGAATAAAAGCATCTAATCAGACTCACTCTTTACCACAAGTATCAGAATAAGCAGTTTCCAAGTTCCATGACTACATTATGACTACATTATTAGATCATTACTATCAATATCATTACTATTCATTAGTGGAAAGTTTATACTATCACATGTCAAGCTGTTTTATGACAAGCTGTTTCACGACAAGCTGTTTCACGACAAGCTGTTTCAGGATAAGCTGTTTCACGACAAGCTGTTTTCACATGTCAAACTGTTTTCACGACAAGCTGTTTTCACGTCAAGCTATCATTTAGTAGTGAGTGAGTGTGAGTGAGTGTGAGAGAGTGTGAGTGAGTGTGAGTGAGTGTGAGTGAGTGTGAGAGAGTGTGAGTGAGTGTGAGTGAGTGTGAGTGAGTGTGAGTGAGTGTGAGTGTGTGTGAGTGAGTGTGAGTGAGTGTGAGTGAGTGTGAGTGAGTGTGAGTGAGTGTGAGTGTGTGTGAGTGTGTGTGAGTGAGTGTGAGTGTGTGTGAGTGTGTGTGAGTGTGTGTGAGTGTGTGTGAGTGAGTGTGTGTGTGAGTGTGTGCGTCCTACTCCCACTCCACTCCCAACCCCTCTTCACCTTACCTACTCTTTTTCGTGTTCGCGTGTAACGCCATCTCCAGTGCGCCTACATCCCTGCGAATGGTTTACTGCATGGTTTACTGCATGTACCACTGACTATGGACACCTACGAACTGATTGAATTAAACGGTCAAGTACAGGAACTACACGAACAGTATTCTACTCTCTATGTGGGGATTTCCTTTCCCATAAACTGGACGGCAATGTCAGAAGCCTTATGGACGCATTACCCTTGGGAGAAATGTAGCTTGAGCAATCTGATAAAGAAGTGGGAACCAATCCATGCATTCCCAGCGGATTTAGGACCTGGAAGATTGTTTTCAAGACGAAGTAGATAATCATACTTAACTCTGTTTATCCACTATTTGAAATCACCATACACTTGGCCATGTTCAACCATCACTTGAGACTGTACAATTTTCGTTGTACTCCTACTTGTTAGAGTCAAAGACATTTCCGGTGAGTAAATTCTTTCCAGTTGTTTGGCAATCCATCCATATTACTCAAGGATCCCTCTTTGAGAATAAGCCGAGTTTTACAAGTACTGAACTATCATAAAGAATCTAACATGGAGGTCGCCTTTCAACGTACTTTCCTTATTACTGGTCTCTTAGGCATCATAGTGTATTATGGGAAATACTGGCCACTGGGTCGTCCGTTAACTCGGAACTGACGAATGGTTGAATAGCGGAGTACTTCTGTAGACAAAGATAAAGTGAGTAGGAAATGGATTGTCGATGGCTTCATATCAAGGTCTGGCAATTATAGATATTTTAATACAACTGTTGTATCACCATCCTCACAATCCATCTTACACACTCTTTTAAATGGTTTTAGAACGGCTAGATGATCAGGTTTTGCAAACAATATGAAAAGTTGTTGCTGGCATTTTAAAACTCCAGTGATTGGATTATAAAGAGATGCGTAGTACAAGTGATAGTGAAGATTGGATCCAATAACTTCATGTTAATCCTACATTAATTGTAAAGGTTATATGCAGTTATAACTGTATACATCAGCTCATATCACTAATCATAACTATCAGGACTATGAAAGCCACTATCAGAAATATCAATACAACCAGTAGCGTCACTAATAAAAGAAATCCCTTTTTCTTTTCCTTCGGACCTTCACAAACAGTAATATCAGTAGTATCAGTCATAACACAAGTCAGAAACTCATCCAAGATTATTAGATTACTTAAGAATCTATAGGAAATCTGGCTCTATATATTTTTAGTGCCAAGACTCTCTGACGGAGGCTGAGTGGAAGACTTTCATTGTAAAGGGGAAGCGGGGGGTGGGTGTCTTCGCGTATATGCACTCCCGCATTTTGCTTGTATGATACCCTCGATGAATGATTGTTATAATGTGCAGTCACATACGAGGAAGAAGACAATGGGATTTTCAATTGCATATAAGTGTAACACTGAAGACTTTTTGAAATGGATAAATATTTAATATATGGTTCTGTTATCGAAGGTGTCTAGGGTGGGTAGATGGAGGTGGAGGTAGATGGAGGTGGAGGTAGATGCTGGTGGAGATGCTGGCTTGTGGCTGAGTTGCCAAACTGTACACCCTATGATCTACCGTTTATTCACCTCAACCTTATCTCCACAATCAAGACATTTATAGGCCTTGGTCCCATCTTCAAAATCAACCATACCCCCACTCTGCATTAAAGACCATTCTCCCTTGGCAGGAATCTTCTTGCAATTGTCATTTAAACACCTTGCCGCAGTCTTCTTATAGCGTAAACCACATGAATTGCAGAGCTGGCCTTCTTTAATGCTCCATGAAGGTCTCCAACATGGAGATTGGTCTGATCCACACGAAATACATACACGGACTGAAGTGTAGGAGCTTTTGGGAGATGACCGGATCAATTCCGATCGCGTTTTATCTTTAATGGAAGGTGGAGTGATGGGGATGAACTTTGTGTGAGCCATGGATGTTTTGGCTGGTGACTGAGGTGTATAGTCGAAACTGTTTTCTGGAGTTTTAACAGCATGGGAGCTTTTGCATGTAGACTTTTCTGAATGGCTAGACTTTTCTGAAAGACTAGACTTTTCTAAATCACTAGACTTTTCTGAATGACTAGACTTTTCTAAATCACTAGACTTTTCTGAATGACTAGACTTTGCTAAATCACTAGACTTTTCTGAATGACAAGACTTTTCTAAATCACTAGACTTTTCTAAATCACTAGACTTTTGTAAATCACTAGACTTTTCTAAATCAATAGACTTTTCTAAATCAATAGACTTTTCTAAATCAATAGACTTTTCAAAGGCAGTCTCAGGAGACTCCAATTTCGTTCCTCCACAAAAGTCACTCTGTCTGTCAACTTCCACATACTGGTATCTATAACACAGGTCTAGGTTGGTCAATGGTTGGGCGTAGGAGTGTGTAGGTTGATGATGTGACCTGGAAAGCAGCATTAGTGATTGTGCTAATTGCAAGTATTCGGGAAACTTCTCCACATCCTTCATATAGGTCTTGTTCAAATAAGTGTAGTTGGACTCATAAGGGAAGTTGATTTTGCGCTGCTGTGGAAAGGTAGGAAAGGATTTCAGCGCGACGCGCGAATCAAATTGCGGCCGTTCCGCCACCTTCTCCATTTCATGAATGGATGGTAAACTTGTCTTCAGCAACTTTTGCAGATAGAAGTCCAAATTTACAGAGGCCTTGGAGTTGCGGATGGAATCTAAAAGCCCGTACCTCCAGTTTTCATCATTTGGTTTATAAGTATCGAAATAGTCTAAGGATACTGTGGGAGTGATATTACGCATTGGGTGGGGGAGGTTTGCCAACGCGTCGTTTATGCTAGGGAGTTTAATGGGGGTACCTAGGGAAGTGGGGGTACCTAGGGAATTGACTGGTCCAAGAGAAATAGCTGTGGAAGGGGCTTTGAAAGGAGCTTTGGAAGGAGCTCTGGAAAGCGATGTAGCAGTGATACTGGAACTGGCAGTCACACTGGAACTGGCAGTCACACTGGAACTCGAAAAAGAAAGTGAAAATGGAATGCAAATCGGAGAATGGTCAAAGCTTTGGGGTGGGTCGGAAGGTGGGGAAGAAGGGGCGGTTCGGGAGCGCTTTATAAGGTCGTATGGAGGTTCGCTTGTATCACTATAGGAGCGTTTTCTCACCGATGCAGAAATATGAGGGGATACGGATCTGACGCGTTTCAGAGAGAATTGTGTATGGAGGGGAAAGAAGCCCAGTGGCGGCTCAGATGTATGTAAGGAGTGACTGGAACACATGGTTGAATGGAGCACGCTCATGAGGAAGGTGGATGCAAAATCCGACGAGATGAATGCAGGAGACGCAGAGCAACCAGGGGGCGTATATGCAGGCACAAAATTAGTATTATAGAAATCCTTCAACAGGGGAAGAGGGAGGGGAGGAGAAGGGGAGACGAAGGTTTGAGGATGAAGATGAGGATGAGATGAGGATAAGGATGAGATGAGGATGGGATGAGATAAGGTGGAGTCTGGCAAATGTGGAGTCTGGCAAAAATGGAGTCTGGCTAAGGAGTTTGACTGTTGCAGAGCGAAAGTAAGGGATGGATCAATCAGTTAGTAATAATGATGTAACAATTTTAATAAAATTATAATACAGCAAGCCTCTATAATTATATATTGGCATCATATCAGGAGACTAACAGAATTAGGAAAAGTGCTTGCAGTGCTGGTTTGTAGGTGCAGAGAACGGCCCTGAACCAGCCATGGAAAGGCTTGATTTGGAAGGCAGCTACCGCAAACGGGATGTGTGCAGGAGGCGGCTGGTTTAGCCGCGTGAAGCTGCCGCGAAAGCTTCCCATGTGCAGGACGTGCATCAGGTATCCACGCAGGTGTCCGCGCATGTGAGCGCGCGCAGTGTCGCCCAGTTTCGCAGAGTCCGCGCAGTATCCGTGCAGTGTCGCAAAGTGTCGCACAGTGTCGACATCAATGCCCACATCTGTCCACATCAATGCCCACATCTGTCCACATCAATGCCCACAATGCCCTCATCTATCATCCAATCAGCGCGCGGGCTTGGCTATCAGATCGACTATCTGCAGGAAACCATTGAATAGTTTATTAATTGCTTATTTAAGGGAGGCGTCTAAAAGATAATTAGTTCTCCTTCCGATCTGAGACATTGCATAAGCAATGGACAGGAGTGAGAAGAGACAATCTGCAGACAGAAAACAATCCTCTGCGAAAAGTGTTAATTGTTGTTATAAAAAGAATATTGATAATTACGACTTAACAAGTGAGAGTGTGTAGACGAAGAGGAAACGATGTGATTGGCTGAAAATTTACCTGGTGGGGAGGTACGGTTTAGTTGTGCTTTGGCTTGGGCACAATTTACTGGTGTACAGGTTTATCTTCTGTTCACTATATACACACCAATATTTAACATGCTTGGCTTGGCCTGGCCTGGTTTATGGTCTATGGTGCTTATCTGCAGGACCACATTGTTTGAAAGTGCGATTACTACAAAACACTCCCTTAGAACTTGCTGTAACTAATGAAAGGTACTGGGTTGAACACTCAGCGGGTATTTTCCATCCATAAAAAGAACCCACCAGCGGGATTCAGCGGGATGTACGGGTTTAAAAATATATATGGTTAAACCTGTACATCCCTTCCCCAAAAAATAATTTGAGATTTTATATATATTATGGACTTTTAAGGTGATGCTGGTGCTGGTTTCTTCACTTTCCATACAATGTCAAAAATTAAACCTTGTTTAGTTCTGCACTCTGTTAGTTAAAGAGATGTATGGTCATGGTCATTTCAAGGTATTACCATATTACCTTACAATAGTGCTCGTCTAGTGCCTTCCATATTGTCTAGTGTGACTTTATTGTGTACTTGATACATTGAGCCTATTGATCCATTGTCTACCCACATTACATTGAGCCCATTGAGCCCATTGAGCCATTGTCTACCTATTGTCTAACCCGAAACTCGTATCAGGGGTTCAAGGCTACTCGATAGCCTCATAAACAGAATTTAAACTATCATTTCACATCTACCTTACTCCACCCTACTTATCCATGTACAGTTTAGACATGGTTATAATGATGAGGTTACTTGAGATTGTTAAAGGATTTTCAGTGAAAATTGTGAAGCATCACTTAGTGAGCGTCAATACACCAGTCTAGATCTTTGCTAGATTTCAGTTACTTCATGAAAGAGTTCCATGCTGGTTGACCGTACAATCAGCGAGTCAATTAGATAAAATCTGGTATACGACTGTTGTGGTATTTATCAACAGAGCAACAATTTCTTAGCTATGGAGCAATGAGCATGAGGCGCGCTCGCACCAAAGGAACTACTCTAATTAATACTGATCAAGGGACTACTCCAATTAATACTGATCAAGGGACTACTCCAATTAATACTGATCAAGGGACTACTCCAATTAATACTGATCAAGGGACTACTCTAATTAATACTGATCAATTCACTACATGGATTGGTGATGCGGTGATTGACTCATATACATGGTGTTACCACTTAGACCCAAAAAGGTACTAATTAGATAACTTTGATACTGAGTTACTATTGACTGACTACTGACTACCTTTGATACTGTTAGTACTTTAACTCTTTTTATGTTGATGGTTCCAATTACTGGAATCAGGGCTTATAGACTTGGGGCTTGGGTAAACTGCCACGGCCAATCCCGGTGGTAGGGATAGTTGTACTCTACTTGCTAAGGACTCTACTTGGTATGGAGAAGGAGAATCCGGTGAGAGTATGACTAGTACTTAGAGTAGACTAGTACTTAGAGTATCACTATCAGTACTTACTAAAGTAGTCAGTTCATTTTCATATATTCATAGGCTGTCGCTCACACTAACATTCGCAGAAATCTACAGTTTTACACTTAGTAAAATTAATATAATAATTGTTAGATTTTGATAAAGTTAATACTTTTTCTGTTTATTCGTTGAAGGGTTTATAGACTTGGGTATACTGTCAGTAGTAGTCTGTGTACTTACACTAGTACTAGTACTAGCAGTGTAGTTCATGTAGTAGGTGTTGTTAGTAGATCTCCTTGTAGTTCTTCAGAGTAGAGTAGTGGTAGTAGTAGTAGTAGATAAGTGGTAGTAGTAGTGGTAGATAAGTGGTAGTAGTAGTGGTAGATAAGTGGTAGTAGTAGTGGTAGTAGTAGTGGTAGTGGTAGTAGTAGTGGTAGATAAGTGGTAGTAGTAGTGGTAGATAAGTGGTAGTAGTAGTGGTAGTAGTAGTGGTAGTGGTAGTAGTAGAGTAGTGGTAGTGGTAGTAGTAGTGGTAGTTCTTGACTTTCAAAGTACTAGTTCTTCACCAACTCGCGACTCGACCTTATTCACTCGAGCGCTCGCTCTTTTCCCCATTCGCACCCACGTACACGCACTTGCTCTTGGTCACTACACCGCGCCCACGTACTAAAATGAGTATTTGTAAAATGGTGATATAATTGAGGGACTTTTGATTGAGTAGTACGCATTGATATACACACACACTCACACACACTCACACACGGACTACACTACTAAATAATAATAGAATAATAGAATAATAGAATAATAGAATAATAGAATAATAGAATAATAGAATAATAGAATAATAGAATAATAGACTAATAGAATAATAGAATAATAGAATATAGAATAATAGAATAATAGAATAATAGAATATAGAATAATAGAATAATAGAATAATAGAATAATATAATAATATAATAATAGAATAATTGTCAGATCCCCATGGGTTTCGCACTACCCATGGGTGTAATAATCACCTACCATGTGCGATCAGACCACATTCCCGTCTCTCACCGGAATTGTCTCGCTCGGATTAAGACGTAACAAGGCGGCATGTACACATGCCCCACTTTTCCTATATAAGACTCAAGGATTCCTCATTCTGAGAATCCATCAACAAATAAACAGAGTATTGGAAGTACTAAACAATCATAAAGAATGTAACAATGATAGATTAATAATATTAGAATAATAGAATTGTAGATCCTTTATGATTGTTTACTACTTCCAAAACTCAGTTTATTCGTAGATGGTTTCTTACAAAGAGGATCCTTGAGTCTTATATAGAAAAGCGGAAATGTCGGGAGATGTCGGGAGCGTCGGGAAGTTCCGGGAGTGGCTGAATAGCCGCTGTACTCCTGCTTGCTCTAGACAATAACAATTCCGGTGAGTATAGGAAATGTGGTCTGATCGCACATCCTACATTACTCCCATGGGTATCACACTACCCATGGGGGATCTGACCACATTATAATATTGGCCATCGCACTACCTGCGAAAATCATCTACTATCTCCATCTTACACGGAATTGCTATAGAACCACATGTACAATGGATATTCAGCTATCTTCTAACTTTACTGGAGTTGGCTTTGGCCCTAAAACTAGGACGCAATACATCCATTCCCTACTGATTTAGGACTTGGCAAGGTAGCATTCAACAGAACCAAAGTCTATATAAACCCTGGAATTCCCAGTAATTGGGATCAACGAATAAACAAGTCAAAAGTAAAAGTATCACGTTAAAGAGTCTAATATAATATTAATACTTCACTGTTTATTCGTTGATTAATACACTATTTGGAATCAGGCTTATAGACTTTTGCGCTTGGGTGTAACCATGTTGCCACGGCCTAAAGTAGGAAGGCTGAATACCCGTTAATCCTATTTCTATGGTCAATGAAATTCGCTGGTTGTAGGAACTGGATGGTTTGCTTTCCTAGTTTGGCAATCCACGTGTGGTCCACTTGTAGGTGATTTTGTTGCGAATATACCGGAACGCTTGTCAAATTGGACTTTAACAATCTTAACAAGTGTGGGAATTTGGTGTAATTTCGGTCATAATATATTCTGTTTCTTGTCTTTCTAAGCTAAGCTCCCTCTGTTCTTCTCCACCATGTCTATACACTGGGCAGGACCAGCCTTTATATATAGATTTCCACCAGAGCTGTATGCACACCCCACATAGCCATGTTAGCCTCGCGTAATGATCCTGTAGTAATGTTAACCTTGTCTAATAATGGGTTAGCCAATATTGCATCTGCTCATTTGATACATCCTGCATACACTCTTAAACTGCATCCTGCTTCTTGATATTGCTCACAGTCTAATGCTGCATACTCCTTGTTTCATCTGGACTATTGTGCTACTCTGGAACATATAACACTCGCATCTAACCTTGTACTGTAGCCAACTCGACTGTTACCTGCACTCCCTGGTTCATCCAATAGATTTTTCTCCTCCTGGGTAGTGCGGTACTCAACTCTACCACTATTTACAGTGGTTTGTACGGGTTTTATAGGGAGGTACGGGTTTTATAGGCATATTTACAGTGCATTGTCGTGTTATGTTAGTTTTTGCCACTATTTAATGGTTTATACGTGGTGTACGGGTTTATAGACACTGAAATTTGGTCCCAACAACTTCTACAAGGAACTGAGGTAAAGTGGTAGAGTATTCTGGCGTCTACAACCTTCCACTCGTAATGAAACATGGGTAGTGCAGTACTCATAAGGGATAAAGTGCAGGGTGTCCTTTTGTAAAGAAAAGAGGAAACTTGCATGGTCATGTGACAAGTATTCTTAATATATAAATGTATTAATAGCCTATGACAGCTCCTCCTTTTATATAAACCCGTTTATCCCCTCACTACCCTTTTCGGGGGTTAGAAAACGAGTGCCAATCTAGATACTGACAAAAAGGGAGGGATGTAGGGGCGGGTACCTGCTCACTACATGCATATGTTTCATGCATATGCAGGACTGCATATACCCAGTCTATATAACAACGAGGATTTCCTCCTTTTAGTTCTAGGGAGTTCCTCGACTATTCAATTCATACCATGATAAATTTACCACCTAAGAACTTCAATATATTGACGACTGCATGCTCCACTGTCCGAGTCTAACTTTGGGTAGGTGAGCACATTATTCCTCGAGATATTCTCAATTAGGAAAGCATCGGCGTTTTTAAAAGAGAATTAAGTGAGGTGCTTGGTTTTCATCTTTGATTGGTGGGCCTCCCTTATGAAGATACAGATTAATCAATAAAAGCTGATTGACAGAGCTTTCTTAGTCTGCAACTATAAAATCAACATATGTCAAACTCTGAGTTAATTATTTAAGGAGACTAGTTGAAAAGGTTCAAGTTTCGCATCCATTGCTTACTCAATTCATGATATTAATAATTCCTAACTATGGGCTTCCTGATTGATTAATTGACAAAATAGTCTATCATATACTCTAAAAATCATCACAATGATATCTTTTCAACTTTTGAAAAAGTCGGTCTTAAGCTAAGCCGTGATTCAACATGCATTATCTTTATGCATGATTCTTCTCTCCTATCTATAGAGTACATACTCAGCTATGGAAGAGTAGTGTATAAAAGTTGGTCTGTACCCTCGTCATATCCGGATCAATATCGCAAATTTTCAGACTTCCTTATTGCAAAAGTAAAACTAGTGTTGGGATTGGGCTTAACGCATGGTGTACGGATGTCTCCTTGCAATTGACTATTTCCTTCTCAATGGGTATATATTTATAATATTTTTTATTTCTCTTCAACTTTGTTCTTGGCATCTTCTGCTAATATTCCTCCTGTGACTCCAGAAGCAATGTGTCCAGTACCTCCCAAGTGAAGCTTATCTGCGACCTTGTTTCCAGCGATGGACCCAGCTACGGAAGCTGCAATATTTTTGACTGTTTCTCCGTCGGGCATTGTAGTGGAGTTAGTGGAGTTAGTGGGAATGGAGGGAATGGAGGGAATGAGGGAATGAGGGAATGAGGGAATGAGGGAATGGAGATGAAGGTTGCTTGCTCCCGGGGCATGCGCGCCTCACGTGAGCCCACGTGACTCAAGCGTGACCTTCCTTCCAAATGGTACTGCACGACAAACTCCTCACCAACTCTTCAATGAACTCACCCCAGGATCCTTGTAAGTAGCATATGGAGCGTCTGCTCTATGGCACCTTTCACTAACATCTAGCTTTGCCCGTCGAAGGCTTACTCAAAAAACTCCTAGCCTCTTTGGACCTTCAGCTATTACTGCCCAACTCAACAAACCAACCTCAATTCCCGTCCGTAGAGAGCTATGCCACTTCCTTTGCGAAACAATTGAAGCCTGCTGCTTCCATAGTTATTGATGGCGTGCCTTTGGTGCCTGTGCCGCCTTCCAACGATGCACGTCTCGAGTTCCAGAAAAAGTGGTTGGCCTGTCCCTCTACCCAGCACCAAATGACGTCTTTTGACACGCATTTGATTCCTGGTACCGGTCTATACACGGTCATAGTCAATGGTAAAGTCCGTTTTGATGAGAGCGGTCGTTCCCGCTTGGGTGAGTCTGCTGATTTGGTGCCTCCTGCTAACTCTTCCTCCTCCTCCTCCAGATTTCTAAACGGGCCATGGTATGGTTTCAATCTTAACATGGTTGTAGACCAGGCTGTAAGTACAAATGATGAGAGTGAGGTGATCAATAGCTTCAACTATAGGATCACTTTCAAGCCCCACGATAGCGCTGTGTCTCTTTGAGCTCACTTCCATTTGCCACTTTAGACTTCTTGTCTAATCCAATTGCATATATAATATAGGACCTTTGTTTATAATCTTCGTCAGAGCTGGTTGGATGACACGTACTGTGAGAGTAATTGCCCCAAGTAATTATCAGAGTAGAACTCCAACTCCGGAACCTCGCCCCCCAATTCTTTAATAGCCCAAGTAATGCTTGGGATGAGAAAACTGTAGAAAACAACATCGACCTGCGAGTCGTCTCCAGAGATTAGCTCTTGTGACTGCACCACATTGGGGATGGCGTGGTTGACCACTGCTCTATGCGGAGTGTCATCGCCGTCACTTCCAAAATCATCATGAGTCACATAACCCTTGCTGAGCTGGAAAGTCTGAACAACTGGATTGAAGAAAGACCGTGCTGCGGAAAGGGCCATTGAAATAATGCTGGGTGGCACAATTCTTGACACGTCAATTCCTAGAAATGTGTTAACGGGGTTTTTAGTGATTTCAAAAGGATCAACTTGATGGGTCCTTTGTTGGGAACTTCCAGTGGCATGTGGTGGCCTAAGACAAGATGAGTGTCTCCTCTCACCGTTTTCCAGCACAATATACCCATGTTCATTCAACTTCCCTTCAAGTCTCACAGCAATATTCTTTGGAAGGTTCATCTTCACCCAGTCATTCTCGAACGGTGATATAATGTAGTGTGTATCAACCGTGTAGGGCCCTTTGTACAAGTCGTAGCGCACCGAGCCGGTGTTGATGATGATGATGCGCTGATGCAGAGTAATAGAAGACGAGTTCTTGGGAGTAAGTGTAGGAAGGACCTTTTCTGTGAGCATGGAGTAGATGTTGTGGGGATGGGAAATGGGAACATAGTCCATGTAGTAGGAAGTGGACACGTGACCCAACACGGTATCTAGGCCGAATTTCTTTCGGGCAGAACGAAGTTGCAGCTTAACGGCAGTAGCAGCCAGTGTCAAGGCTTGGGTACCAGCATGAAAGCCGAAGGACGAGGAGCTGAAGTCAAGATAAGCACGGAAAAAGCGGTCTTTTAGGGCCAAGCCAGGCGAGAGGTCCACGCTAAGAAAGCCAAGGGTCTCGCAAAAGCGACCACTCTGAAGTGCTGTCAGATAATCATCCAATATCAGGAAATCACGGATATGGCTATGGCCACCGAAATACTGGATGATTGTATTAGGGTAGCGGGAACGAAGCGTCGTGTGTAGAAGCAGCAACTCGGAGGATTTCCTAGACACGGGAATATGCCCCACTACAAGCACCATATCGATATCTGCAGGGGAGTATTTGTCCAAGACATCCAAGAACCATTTCTCAGACACAGCCTTTTCAATGGGCGTAACACGGGAGTTTTTATTGGTCCAGCCGAAGTCAAAAAGAAAAGCAAAAGAAAGTATGCGTATGTTCTGTATGGGAGTGACAAAGTAACGGAACTTCAGGCCAATTGGAACGTACAGCCCATTCACTAAAGCTTCCACATTCAGACACACATAATTATGGGCATAGTGTGGAAAAAGCACATCAAGCTCCTGCAAAGTATTCTCCCATTTGTATAATTCATGGTTCCCCAAAGTAATTATATCGTAGTGTTGGGCAGCAAAGATGGCGTTGGAGGTGGTGGCGGCAGGAACAGAAGCATCAGAAAGTCCATTTCCATCATGACGATCACCCAGATCCACAAGAAGAAGGTCGTGATAATTTTCGTGGGCCAAACGTTTCATATGATGGGCAAAAGCCACGAAATCGCCCCAATCGGCGTCATATATTGGCTGATTAAGATGACCCCCTAACCACCCATGAGTATCAGTAGTATGGAGGAAATTGATATGGGCTAAACGGAGGGGTTTATGAGAAGGTTTAATATGGACCACAGTATAAGCCACCATGAATAGTGACAATACTGCAACAACTTGTCTATGGAGCATTTTTGAAATATTTAGAAATACCTATGGATGAGCAAAGGGGTTGTGAGTGGGGGATAGATGGATAGATAAGATGGGATGTACGGGTGTGTAATAGTATACAATAGATACTACATTCCCGAAGCTTTTCCTGCACAAGTGGTTGTGAGGCCTTTGAAGAAATTATTTTATCTTAGTACGACCGGTATTATTTAGTAAATACATTTAGTAAGTGTACGGGTGGAAATAGTTAGTAGGGGCGGATTTCACGACTTCAAAGATAAAACCCGGAATTGGGGGGCCGGAATTGGGGCCGCGGCCGGATTTCTCCACTTGAACGCATTTAAAAGTACATCCACTAAATATTTCTTGGTGAAAGTAACCAGAATAAATTGTAGCATTCTTTACCATACTTTGAAAAGTGTCGTTTTGCGTTGGACGTTTTTCTACAGAGGTAGCGTGGTGTACGGGTGTGGGAGTCAATTCGGAATTAACCCCACTACAATGTTACTTCCAAAGCCTAGTAGAGTAGCTAGTCACAGATTTCTTCTCCCTATACTATAATCACGTGACAATGGCGGATTTAGTAATAGGGCTGTAAGGTTCATTGTGAACGAGGGGATGTTTTGATGGCAGATTTAGGTAGAAGTGATTTCAGCCTGAGGATTGTGACGTTGTAGGCGAATTCTTTAATTTGGTTGAAGTTTGTTTGACGAATGATTTCAAAGAGACTGAACGGGAAATTGGTTCGCGCACGCCTCTAATAATATATAAGCCCTAATAATATATAAGCCCTAATAATATATAAGCCCTAATAATATATAAGCAGACCCCTAATAATTTATATAGAACCTGGACAGAAGCAACCCTTTGTATTTAGATTTCCAACAGAAATCCTAGTCTACTATACCTAGTTCTTTTCTATTAGTTGACTACTACAATCTATAAATTGACAAATACATCACTTCCAGGGTAAACTCCCAGAACCAAGTGGTAAAGCGGCCACCTCTTCAAGAAATTTGACTTTAAAGCAATGGATATTGTGCTGATGTGGGAGTGCCAGTGTTGTACACTCCAACCAGAGGTCATGCTCAACGAGACCAGGCAAAGTATCTGTAGTGTCGGTAGTGTCTATAATAATCTAAACTGAGACGCTCAGACGACTCATTAATTAAACCCATTCTATCTGTTAAAGGTAATGAAGTCCTCTTTGTCTATGAGAGCATACCTGGTTTCGAGCAATACTGACTCAAACCCTCACCCATATTTTATGAAATACTGGAGGATCTGAGGCAAATCTTGTGAGTGAAGATTCAAACTTGGTGATACTAAAGGATTACTAGAAGGAGTACACTATCTAGAGAGTATAGAGATATGAGTAGTTGGAAAAGACCTATATGAGAGTAGTGAGTAGTTTATAGTCTATATTCTATAGTAGTCTATACTCTATAGTAGTCTATACTCTATAGTAGTCTATAGTAGTCTATACTCTATAGTAGTCTATAGTAGTCTATACTCTATAGTAGTCTATACTCTATAGTAGTCTATACTCTATACTAGTCTATACTCTATACTAGTCTATACTTTATACTAGTCTATACTCTATACTAGTCTATACTCTATACTAGTCTATAGTAGTCTATACTCTATACTAGTCTATAGTAGTCTATACTCTATACTAGTCTATAGGTAGTTGTGGTCTATGCTCTACTCTACTCTAGTCTACTCTATAGGAGTACTAGAGAATGCGAAAGCCATTGCGAATGAGAATATGAATGCGAATGCGAATGCGATTGAGATTGAGATTGAGATTGAGATTGAGATTGAGATTGAGAAAAGTAGGAATGAGAATTCAACGAAAGTGGGAGTAAGAATTGAGAATTGAGAATAAATTGAAAATTGAGAATTGAAAATTGAGAATAAATTCAAATTCAAATTCAAATTCAAATTCAAATTCAAAAATCAAATTCAAATTCAAATTCAAATTCAAAAATCAAAATCAAATTCAAAATTCAAAATCACAAAATGTTACATTCTTTATGATTGTTTACTACTTCCAAAAACTCTGTTTATTCCTCGATGCATTCTCAGAAAGAGGAATCCTTGAGTCTTATATACAAGTGCGGCTTGGCTCTAACCTTGTTGCCACGTCCTAAATGCCGTCGTAGGTAGGGAACTGGAAACCCGTTGTACTCCTATTTGTTTGGGTCAAGAACAAATCCGGTAAGAGTAGGGATGGCTATATTTCCTTTCCACTTGTTTGGCAATCCACGTCTGATCGCACATCGTAGGTGATTTTTACTCCCATGGGTAGTGTGATACCCATCGGCGATGATACATGACTAATAAACTATGCTAATTGTTAGATTCTTTGGTTGTTGGTACTTTTGTAACTCTTTTTATTTGTTGATGCACGAAAAGAGCGATCCTTATTCTATAGGAAAGGCGGAAAACAGCCGTCCGCAAATATGATAGGAAGATTATTGCGTTTAGGCGCGGTGGCCTCAGCACCCTCATTACATCGGAGGTATTTCTCCGATGGCCCTCATAGTGAGAGACTAAGGCAATGCGATGGCACATGGGTGATCATGAGGGATGTGACAAAATTATATTATATAATATTATATTATATTATATTATATTATATTATATTATATTATATTATATTATATTATATTATATTATATTATATTATATT
>NLAU01000771.1:0-67132 GCA_002370875.1 Metschnikowia arizonensis
TGTCCCAAATAGGAAGGAGTAGGTCAGTCAATTAACCCAATACCTCTCAACCCCAACTATACCCACAACATCCCACTCCCCCTCCATAACCTTAATCCCTTCTCTTAATTCGTTAGTGAAATACAAAATAATACGAAAAGAATATTGAATTCTAATGCAAGTTGGTGTGAAACATTACACCATTTGGTTTGAAAGACTGTGCAACATTTTGTCGCTCTAGTTTGAATCATTTTGCTAGTGTGGTTGGAAACATTGTCGCGCTGGTTTGAATTTTGAAAGACACTGTATAAGAGTGAGAAATGGGGAGTGAGGGTGAGGAGTGAGGAGGGACGGTGAGGAGTGAGGAGGGAGGGTGAGGAGTGAGGAGTGACTAGCATAATCTATCAAGCTTCACTCATCAATCCAAAGTCTTCAGGATTATGGTGGATTGAAAATCACACAAGTTTGTTGACCAAGATAAGATTATGGTGACGGATTAGGAAACTACAACTACGGGGATAAATTAAAAGGTAACCGTCAGTCCCCTTGGTACATCGGTGCATTAAGACAACCAAGTAACCATATCAAACCAACATTATCTTAAGTACTTACAAGAAGTTTTCTCTGGTCAGCTTATAGTTAAGGGCACTATGCACACTCTTCACATCACATCACTTCCTTCACTAAAAGCTAATCAGACAAATATCATTACTTCTCACGTGACCAAGCAAGTATCATTCAGTGTTTCTTAACAGGCTGTGAGCAATGAAAGCACACTTTAAAAACTTTTATTTTCCTTCACCCTGACTAGTCACCTAGTATTGAAAATTACCTTTTTCACCAGACTTTGAATTTGCGTTGGGTCTTTTCTGAGCTTATAATTACTTCTGTCATAATGGTCTATTCATAGGGCTTTAAAATTCATACTATCAATTCTATTTACTTTATTAATGATTAGCTGCCAAGTCGCAATCTACAAGTACCCATTTGAGAACAGTAACAATGTCTTAGTAGAAATATAAACTGTTCATCAGTAGTATGTGCAGTACTCTTACAACAAGCTTATATACACCAAGAAATGCTACTGATACATTCCTATGAATACCAGTAAATTGTTCACATAAAACCAGAGGTATTGATGTTTAGTGCTTCTTTTTTAACACTCGCACACGCAACTGTGAAAATGAATACTCCTTTTGCTATTTAATGATTATGACTATATACAAGATTGATCTGTTAAAGTAGACAGATCAGAGAATAAAAATGTACCAATTTACAAAATGAATACTCTGGGTTCGAGAAGAGACTCCGCAATCAATTTGGGAATTCTGAGAGTCCTCAATACAATCGTCAAGTCTCAGGAAGAAATGTTTCAGCCTATCGAAAAAGGAGATGACGTTCTTGACAAGATGCTACAAACATCCGGAGCAACGTGAGTTAGCAGCTAGTATCATTGAAGATTCTATCGGTCCAATCGAACTGAATGGCGACTACTACTACGCAGAGTGCTACTCTAACTGAAGGGAATGCCAGTGTGGTCAACATTGAACACTTTAACCAAGAGATCATCGCCCAATCTGCTGATTTTCCAGGAGTACCTACTGAACGAGACCAGGGGTCTAATTTACTAACGGCAGTCCTGAGTATCGTGGAGAAGAATCTCTTAAACCAGTCAAACGAAGACATCTCTCTGAACAGAGTTTCACCCGAGGGTGGGACGGTGACTCGGACATACGACCGACATACAACATGAATCAAGTGTCGTTGATAGATGGGTTAATTATGCCAATCAGTTGATTTAGGCATTAGCACTGGAAGCTGGAGGCTTTGTATCATTGCAGTGTTAAAAAGTCCTTGTGAAATAGAATTTTCAAGTTTCTGTAAATCTCTGGGACCATGGAGGGATCTTGAACTCCTTGACTTCAACAATTGTACACTCAAAGAATGTGTTACCTTTTGATCAATCCCACCACTTGTTGCCCTTTGTTGAACTCGTGGACAATTAGATACATGACTAGTGGTTAGATACGGGACTAGTGGATAGATACGGGACTAGTGGATAGATACGGGACTACTGGTTAGATACGGGACTAGTGGTTAGATACAGGACTACTGGTTAGATACAGGACTACTGGTTAGATACGGGACTACTGGTTATATACAGGACTAGTGGGTCCCGTGCATCCCTCTAAGGGGCTTCTTTAATTGTCTGGGTTAAATGGACCTGAGGTATTCCCCCTCATTCTCTGTTAGTCCATTATGGTTACTAGGAGTAGTCCTCAAAACCACAAATATTCTCTCCTCTTGAGCCTTATATGTGGTTAGCAATTTCTACATGAACAGTTCCAACTGTATTCGGATGTCAATGACTCCGAAGCTTAGGGATGTACGGGTTTTTGTGGTAAAACCCTTGGGAACACGTTGACATATATATTAACATATTATTCTAAATGTCATGTTTATTGACTTGAACAGGTTGTTGGCATACTCATAGGCATTCACAGGATATAAGCAGTGATGATATTTCCTTCATCCAAGTTCACATGATATTAGTTCTGGGAAACTTCATTGGTGGAATGATTCTGCTTCATTTTGGGACTAAGTATTAGTTCTCAGATTATGGGGACATTTGGATAGTTTATAGGCATCTTCCTCTCCTCTCCTAACCCATCCCCATCCCTGCCTTCATGTAGTAGTTTCACTCCCTCCTTTATTACTCATCTGTATGCTTGGCGGCTCACAACTCTTCAGGGAACTTGTCACCCCAAATACCAAGAATGAGTAACCCACTTAACATCCTCCCACTTGTTCTCTGTGAGCCTCAATGACATCACCATCTTCCAAATCCAAATCTTCTGGGGTATTATCAGGAGAAACACGAGCTCCGTCAATCAAAAATCTCAAGGATTCCATGGACTTTCCTTGTCTCTTGCAGAAAGCTTCCATCAAACGCTTCATGGACGTAGTTTTCTTGATTTTGAAAAAGATCTCTGCGGTACCGTCGCTGACCTTGAGATTGATATGGGTGTCGGACTTTTCTTCCTTGGGCTGTTCAGACATTCTGAGGTATGTAGTCAAAAGTTTGTTTGCATTAATCGTTGATGTTTGCCATTCGCGCGCGTGTATGCAGGCTCCACTTTTTGAATGGTCATTTCAGAACAACCATTTTGTATGAGGGGGTGAGCCATGTGCGAACCTTGAACCATGTTCATGATGGACTTTTTAACCTCTTCATTTTTTAGTCCGTCTTGTTTTGGTAATCTTGCAGTTTCTTGCAGTTTTTTGCATTCTTTTCTTTTGTTTGCACATCTGAAACGCCGCGCTAAATCTGAAACTGTCAGCCCTACCACAATTTCACATCGCACTAGATGAAGTTTCTCAAACTGCACTGCATAATTGACATGAAACTGTCAAGTTGTGAAACTGTAAAGTTGTGAAACTGTCAAGTTCTGAAACTGTCTCTTGAAATTTCAAGTTCTGAAACTGTCAAGTTCTGAAACTGTCTCTTGAAATTTCTGTCAATGTCTCTTGAACTAATTCATCCTCTTGTAGCTCTCACATGAGACAATACCTTAATATCTGGGAGATCTTCTCCCAAAGCTTCCTCAACCAATATGTCTTGTTCTTAATCATCGCAACTGTTCGATTCTTTCTCTCCATGCAATCGCTAGTCAGCAATTTGGCTTCATCTCGGGCTTCTGCAATGGTCTTATGCCATGAGGTCCAAAAGGCCCGTTCAATGGCAAACCAGCTTCCTGAAATGTCTGCCCAAGCCATTGCTCTTTTGGTACAAGGCTTCTCCAACCAAATGTGGGAAGCGTCCCGGCTTCTGCTTTTGGCAATTGTCACCATCATGAAAGAAATCATCGCCTTCTTCATCGACGTCTACCTCGGCACCCTCACCTGTTTATTAACGGCAACAATCAAAGGCGTATTGGATTTGGTAGCTGACATTTTGAAAGAGATCACGCAGGCTGTTGAAACTGTTGTCAATGCTTTTATTGACAAATTCCAACATGCGCTTTCGTCGCTTTCCTCAATCATCAACACCATCATTTCCGGCGTGGATGCCATCAAAAGCCTTTTTTCCTCCAACTCCAGTCATTTGTCAAATGCTGTCACGAAACTCAACCTCACCATTTCCGACCTCAACGATATCCACATTCTGACCAAATACACCGCCAAAATCGAGGCCTTGGCCGATGAAGTTCCGGATTTCTCCATGATCTTGGCCAATGTCACGGATATTTTAACCTTGCCATTGACGAGATTCTCCAACCAATTGGAACTGACATTCTCTGTCCTGCCAAACATAGCGTTTCGAAAATTCGCCACGCTAGACCCATCCTACTCCCCATGTTCGCATCTTGACCCGCTTCTTTCACGAGCCATCAGTGACTTGCAAAAATCCATCACTTACGCCACTATTGGCCTTTGCACTTTGATACTTCTAGTGATGCTTGCGTCTTCAGCGCTTTCGTTTTTCAAAAACAGGAGCTTCACTAACTTATTGAAAGAGCTCAGTTTCAGAGACACTCCTGTGGATATCGGAAATGCGCTTCAGACTCACAAGTACGGGATTTTTCGATACCTCGTTGGAAATTTCAAGCCTAGAACGCTCTGGTTGATATCATTCATGACCACGTCGAACCTCTTCAATGTTCTTAGTCTTGCCATGATTGCTGCCATCACTGCACTTGTCCAGATTTGTGTTATTTCTGGCATCCAACGTGAACTTTCTTCCATCTCCAGAAACTTGTCCAGCAACTCGTTCAACTCCAACTCCTTCAACTCCAGCTCGTTCAACAGCTCGTTCAATTCCAGCTCATTCAATTCCAGCTCGTTCAATTCCAATTCAACCAGTCCATCATATTCCCTTTCCTTCATCAACAATATGCAAGACGCTGTCAATAACCTGACCCTGATGATCAATCAAAAACTTCTAGGCGGTGTCCATTCTCATTCGGAAGAACTAGTCAATGCAATAAGCACCTTCCAAAACTCCCTCAACCAGACAATCTTCTCTGTTTTCGGAACCTCCTTTCTAGCAGAGCCCTTTAAAACAATCGTGTACTGCACAGTGGGCAGGAAAGTCGAATCCATTAAAAAGGGTATCGCTTGGATCAAAAACAACACCATTATAGATCCGCCCCAGATTAATGACAAAGACCAGCTTTCGAACTTGCTCGTATATTCTCCTTCCGAAGTGAACACCATTAACGAGACTGTTGGGATACTTCAGAATATTCTCCAGGCTGCGAAAAAGTCTGTTTTCGTGGAGTGTTATATCGCTGCAGCTTTCTTGGCTATATGGTGCTTGTATCTTTGTGCAGGTATAGCCGTTTCATTCTGGAGAGAAAGGCGACCGGCTATTAGTTGGCCTTCTCGAATGGCACCGGAGGCTCAGAAGCAGTATCAATACCCGTTCAATGATTTGGAAGAAAAGGATCATTCACTTTAGAAACATGCAATTGTATGACAAATCATATCAAATCATATCATATCTCAAATTTGAAACATCATTGATATCGGTTTCGGTGCCATCAAAAAACTCCGGCTGATCATCTCTGCTCAAGTTCTCATCGTAACTCATCATTCGCTCTCCATCCGACGATAGAAATAATTCCGGCGCTTTTATGTCAAGTTTGGGCTTCTCTACCAGAATTGTCTTTCTAGTCTTCTTCCACTTCTTGTATGCATTATATCTCTCCTCTTCTTTATCTGCAAGATCGTAATTTTTTATATCAACGTCATCATCCATCTGTGTTCCTAAGTGAGTGTCCTCAACTAACTTCTCATCTTCAAATCCTGCAGGCATGTATTGCTGCTTCACTATTCCATGCTTGAAGTTCGGGTTGTATTTGTAAGAATGTCCATAGCCGAGGTCTTTCATCAATGCAGTGGGTGCATTTCTCAAGTGTAGAGGGATTGGAGCTGCCATGGCTTCGGGATTTTCCGAGAGAAGACTCTGTGCTTTTCTGAGCGCCCTATATGACTTTGTCGACTTCGGAGCTCGTGCCAACTTGGTGGCACAATGTGCAAGCACAATTTCCCCTTCGGGCATGCCCACGAATTGTATGGCTTCCATCGTTGCAATTGCAAATGGTAAACATGAAGAATCCCTTAGTCCAATGTCTTCGCTGGCGATGATGATCATTCTTCGTGCAATGAAGAGAGGGTCTTCTCCGCCTTTGAGCATACGGACCAAGTAAAATATGGCTGCATCGGCATTCGAGCCCCGGACTGCTTTATGGAACGCACTGATAGCATCGTAGTGGTTTTCTCCCTTGCGGTCGTACTTCAGAAGGTAGTTTTTGGAACTAAGTAATGGCTGCAAATCTTTTTGAGATACACGTATGACTCCAACCTTTGCCTGTGGTGTGGAAATGCACTCCTTATCTTTTTCCGCCACTTCAAATTCCTTGACTTGGAGTCCCGATAAATATGCATTTATGGACTCGAGAATGTTGAGTGCCACACGAGAATCTCCTGAGCTGATCTTTGCAATGTGGTCGATTGCTGAGCGGTCCAACGCTATAAGGTGCAAGTTATGAACAAACTTCCTTGTCTTATTGAGTAGGAGGAGACCCCTGTTGAGGATTTTCACAAGCGCCTCTTCGGACAAAGGATCCATGACAAAAGTGTGCATTCTGGAAAGAAGAGCGTTGTTTATCGTAAAGGACGGATTTTCGGTGGTAGCTCCAATCACCACCACGGTTCCTTTTTCGATCACAGGAAGAAGCAAATCCTGTGTGGCTTTGTTGAACCGGTGGATTTCATCGAGGAACAATATTGTCTTGCGCCCAGTCAAAGCCTTTTCGTTTTGAGCCTGTACAAATGCCTCCTTGAGTTTTTTGGTGTTACTATCTGCACCAGAAAGCTCTATGAACTTGTGGTCGGAGGTTTTGGCAACTATTCGAGCCAAAGACGTTTTTCCAACACCGGGAACACCCCAAAGAATGAAAGAAGGTATATTGGGCGATTGAATCAAATTTCTCAACACTCCGTTTGGGCCCATGAGTTTCTCCTGGCCAAAGTAGTCTTCGAGAGATTGTGGTCGAAGCCTTTGAGCAAGTGGAAGCTCGGATTCTCTTTTCAACTGTAAATATTGAGTGGCTTCGCACTCTTTTTTAGCCTTGAATGTCACGGAATTGGGATTTTGTTTTTGATCTTCCATATTAAGGATATCTTGATCTTTTTGATGGCTCAGGTTTTGATGGCTCAGGTTTTGATGGTCGTGGCTAACATGAGTTTTCCCATGGTTCGTTTCCCCTTGTGGGGAGTGTTCCTGCAACTCAGGCTGCTCCAAAGCCCGGCGCTTGATGCGGTTTTCTAGATCTTCTTGCTTGCGCTTGAGTCTTTTTTCAGCTATCAAGATGCTGGTCAAAGTGGAACCGGCCTTCTTCATCTTTTCCGAGGATTTCTGGCTGCTTTTGAGTCCTAGCGCAGCAAACACGTTTCCCGGATCTTTCAGCGCTTCGCTTCGCCTTCGTTCGGGATCTTGATTCAATTGGGTATTTTGGACTGCATTCTGAGTGGAGTTGGATTTCGGTAGCTCTTCAATCTCCACCACTTCACCTTCCCCTGGTTTCGGTTCCGGCAGCGACTCATGTGTATCTAGGCAAGTGTTTACATGACGTTCTAGGAATTGGAGAGGAAAACTCTTGAAGCAGAGTGGGCACTGTTCCATGGGATATGGGTTTTTCCACCTGGTCCTTTCTGCTAGATAATACTATTGATAGTATTAGGTTCAACGCTAGTATATGGATAATATTAATGATTTTGGTTTCACCGCTGTTGTATGTTTGATGCTATATGTAGATAATATTAGATTTGGTATCTGCAGCTCTTGTATGCTATCTGATGTATTGATAGTGTTAGATTCAATGGTAGTGCATGCTATAAGTATGACGCGCGTGAGGCTTCAGAGGCGTTTCGTAATTCGCAGTCGCACTTTGTGACTATGCATTGCAGCCAGATACAGAGAAAAAGGACAAAAGGGAGCTTTTTATGGGAAAAGGGCCTCTTTATATATTTGTGATTTTGCGTTTGTGTCATTGTTATCCCGCACGCCCTCTCCCCCTGTAAACTATAAAGCCACCTCATTCGCACTCATGCCATTTGCAACCACTTTTTCCAGGTGATAATACCAGACAGTTGAACGGAAAGTTGAAATTAATGATGGATTTATTATGACATGAGAATTTTTCTACTTAGTGGTTTTAACTTACTGGTTTAAAGATTTTGACTTGAAGCTTTTTAGGTTATTCAAGATATTGTCATATTTTAAGGAAATGAATATGGACATTTACATGTGAATGCAATCCCATTAATAGTGAAATTATGAAGCTTGTGACTAGAAAGCTCTATTTCATAAGAAAGTTCATCAGAGATTCCAATCATCGAGCTTTTTGAGAAGACTTTTGGAATTCGAATTTCACAAGAAAAAATTGGAGGAAGGCTGGAATTGAGTATCAGGAGATGGACTTAACCTCGAATACCGAAGATTCTTTCATCATTTTCTTGATAATTGTTTTGCTGAATGTGAAAAATATTCGACTTTGACGTCTATCTTTACCGACAGCTTGCGATACTAAAATAACTGTTCTGTGACCAAACACTATGTGAGTAATTCTTTGGAATTAACCATGATAGTTCATGAACTTGAAAATATGCAAACACATGCAAATTTTTTTTCAATTTTACATTGCTATCTGCTGATTGTGGCTTTTTGCTTTTATGGTTGTTGGTTGGTGTTGGTGTTGACGCACATCATTAAACCCGCATTTGGAATCCATCGCGCGTCTTGATATATATATGAATGGCCTGCACCTTCTCCAAATCTCGAGATTGCATTTCACCAGAAGACACCAAATATTATCTCGAACTTCTTTTTTCATGACTGTTGATTTCGTATGGAAACTGATACCCCTTTCTTCCCGCCAACTTTCGCTAGCTAGAGTGCTCAGGTGTGGACAGACATTTCGTTGGAAGAATATTAATAATGTCTGGAGTTTCTCAGCCCCAGGCCAAATCATTCTCCTCAGGCAGGACAAGGATAAACTCCACTATGCAAATATCCCAGCTCTGGGCTCAAATTCTGATCCTCTCGAATTTATCACCGACTACTTCAATCTCGCCGTGGATGTGGAACATCTATACGAGTTTTGGTCCAGCATCGAGACGAAATACAGCTCTAGTGGAAAAGTCACATCGTTCATCCGTTTTCCAGGTATCAGGATGTTACGCCAGGACCCTTGGGAAACCGTTGTGCTGTTTATTTGCTCGTCAAATAACAACGTGAAACGCATCTCCAAAATGTGCGATGCCTTATGCACTGAATTTGGTGACTATATTGGGGAATTTGAAGGAATTAAACACTTTTCCTTTCCGCAACCGCAGAAGCTAGCAGGCTTTGAGGTTGAGGCAAAACTCAGAGAGCTCGGCTTTGGATACAGGGCCAAGTACATCCAGCAAACTGCCGCGATGTTTGTGGATGAAGATGTATCTGATATCACGCTTGACTCGTTGTACAAGCTTCGTACATTGAGCTATGAGGAAGCACACCAGTATCTCCTTCAACTCAAAGGAGTCGGGCCCAAAGTGGCAGATTGCATATGTCTTATGGCGTTGGATAAGCACGATGTGGTGCCTGTGGATACACATGTCATGCAGATTGCTGTGCGGGACTATAAATTCAAAGGACCAAAGACGCCGAAGGCATATCACCAGGTTCGAAAACACCTCCAAGACTTGTTCGGGGAGTACGCAGGATGGGCCCAGCTGGTTTTTTTTGCAGCAGATCTCTCGGACCTCGATAATGGTGTGAATCAAGTGGATGGAGTGGTTGTGAAGCATATACCCGAGGCCTCTTTGAATGAGGATGGAAAGATGATAAGCACGAAGAAAAGAGGACTAGAAACTACGGTGGTGAAGGTAGAAGACTCGGGTTATAATGTAACTCACAAGAAAAGAGGGCTTCTGAGAGTGAAGTCTGAGAAGAATGCCTAAATTTATTAAATTGGTCTAAAGGAGAATATCACTTTTTGATTGGAGCAGGCTTTTTCCAATAGTACTGCTTGTGAGTTCTCCTGCATGCTCTCAAACCTCCATGCCCCTTTATCAGCGATACTAGCTGATTTCTTTCTGGGTCATTGTCGTTTTCCGGCATGTAGTAGTACTCCTCCTCCAAAGGTTTTCCTGCAGCATCCTTTCCCAATCTATAAATGACACCAATGCATGGGATGTTGTGGAGAATGGCTCTGAGTTGTGGGAGTGAGACTTCGGTGACAGCCACCAGAATGGTGTTCAAGACAGATGCAGGAGTAGATGAGAGCCGGGAAAAGGCAAGGTGGTTGATGAGGATGTTTTCTATTTCCAGCTTGTTTTGGAGTGCTTTGATGCTTTCGTGGTCGATGATCAATTTGCCGTGAGCATCGTGAATGGCTTTTTCCTTTTTGGCTTTTTTGAGTGGTGGCTCTTCGCTACGAGCTCTTCTTTCAATAGAAGGAGCAGGTTGCACCACCACCGAACGCTCTTTATGGACTATCTTTTGTTTGTCTATCTTTTTCTTGTCGAGTATATCTTTGTGGGTCTTTTTCTCAGGCAAATTGAGCGACTTTTCACCCAAAGGCTTCTTGGAAACTTTTGGAGCGGCGTTATCCAAAACCTGAGGCAGATTTGTGGACTGGTGGGATTTCACTGGTGTTTTTGGCGGTGAGTATGATGCTGTAGGGGGAGTTTCCGATTTTTGGTGGACATTTTCTTGGGGAATTTCGTCATCAGTCAATTCCTCGTCACAATCATCTGGGTTGATCAATAATACCGAAGAAGCAATCTGCACCAACACATTGGGGAATCTTGGCATTTTGACAGTTTCTCCACGAGTAACATAAAACTCGGTATGTTGGTAGTCCAAATGAATAGTTTTGGACACATTCTTGGCCACGAGCGGCTTTCCCGTTTCCCGGAGCTCATAAACAGAGTTGGAGTCGGTGCTCTCGGAGGACTTGTTAACGTGACACACGCGAGGTATGATGATACCGAATCCATTGTACCCAATACAAGACAAGGCCATTGATTTTTGATCATGAGTAACTTTAAGGTGAACTCTGGAGATGCTCTTATCCACCTTTCCCTTTCTGTTGAGGTGAAGGTCACAAGAACGGGAGCTACGACCAATTGTGAAGGGGGACTTAGTCAAAGGGACACGCAAGACCAGGGCATGAGGGTTAACGATGTTGAAGTCTTTGTTGACAGAGATTTTTTTTGAGATTTTTGCAGATTCTGCAACAGCAGATTCTGATGGACCTGATTCTGATGGACCTGTTGATCCTGATCCTGTTGATCCTGTTGTTTCTTCTCCTTCCAAATCATTTTCGTGTCTTTGAGGCGACGATGAACGTCCTAGAGTTGAAGAAGGGTTTGGTGTGGGATAATGATCCCTTCCACGAGAAACATCCATTTCTTTCAGAAAGTGGAGGGAGTTTTTGTTACGGAGAGGCGATGCAAATGGATCATTTTGCTCCGGCGCAGCAAGAAGCGGCGAAGATGGTGGAAACTGTTGTTGAGACATTTGAAAATGAACTGCTAGGTTTCTTTGATATTTGAATGGGTTTCTTTTTGTTGAAGAATAGCAAGAGTGGTTGAGAAATATTCTGTGGAGCAAAATGTCATGCAGAGACACGCTAAACGCGAGTTTAGATGAAGGCTAAACAAACAACGCGAAACGCGCTTGAAAGGTTGCATATTAGGAGAGTACTGCACGACCACGAGTCAATTGTTTTTGGTCAAAGTTAAGTTTCAGCTTGGGTTTAACTTGTGTTGAAGTGTTCAAGTGTTCAAGTCCCTGAAGGAGTGCATGTTCAAATGATCAATAATGATTTTCAGCTTCAGTGATGGTATGGACTTTGAAGGAGGTCAAGGCTGTTGATGAATCATTGTGGTGTATGCAGTTCGTGCATGATAATCAGAAGAGCTAGTGGAGCGATAGAGGAGTATTGTGATTAGAGGATGACAGTATTGAGGAAAATGGTGAGGTGAAGATCAGCATCCGTGGGTTTTTTCACTGGTTCTATCATCAATGAGCCACAAACTCGTTTGTTTGTTCATTAACTGTTTTGACTAGGAAATACCAATCCATTCCAACGGTATTGTTGAAAAATACTGTTATATACTGGATTGGCAAGGTTATTAGTGCATCCTGGATTGACTAAACTGGTAACCTAATGGACAGAACCGATTTAAAAATGGTGTTGTTGTCAGGAATTGCATCACAAACCAACACTGCAATTCAGCTATGTCATAATTTTTGCTTTGAGTACCATCGCTGATTTCACCGTTCTGCTCAACCTGGTGCACCTGATAAAGAGGACAGGAGAGGAAATAGGACAGGAGATAAGGAAACAGGACTCCACATAAGCAAACAGGACTCCACATAACGAAACAGGATACCAGATAAGCAAACAGGATACCAGATAAGCAAACAGGATACCAGATAAGCAAACAGGACTCCAGATAAGCAAACATGCCAGAGCCAAACTGGAAAACAGAACCTACCCATGTGTGAAGGTTGAAGGAGCTACACAGGGAGTCTTGAATGTTATTCTTAAGAATGTCATTAGTGAGGTGAGTCTTAGAGCATTGGTGCTTCTCGCTTTTTGGCTGATTTCGGCGACGTTCGGAAAGCGGATAAAAAGCCAAGTGTTCTACGTACCATATCTTAATAAGGAAGGTGAAGGCTTGGTCGTCCATTGGTTGGAAGTGTGGAGTTTTCGAAGTGGAACTTCCAGTCCATCCATTAGAAGAAAGCTGTCTGCATAATACATGGAAAAAGATGATACATTTCTACCTTGATACCAATCGAGGCTATAAACGTAAGCTCAATATTAAAAGCTTCTGATTCTGGCTTAGAATCTTCGGAGATGTACTTTCGTTAATTTATTTTTATTTAATCCTAGTAGACCACTCAAGTTTTAGGAACCATTCCACTATTTGTGGATTAAATGTTGAATGTAGAAAATTTATAGTGTATGCAATTAAATGTTAGTTTCTTAAAATAAACTTTTGTCATGAATGCGATCCACCAACAGGCATATAGGAGCCTGTTGTGTAGGATGAGTATTATGCAGGATATCGAAGGTACGGATGTAACCGCGAACGGCGTTAACCCACTTCCCGGCCTCCTGTGCAACCCTGCATGCCCCAGCCGGCTATAAATACAGGGGTCCAGGCGCGAAAGAGATTTGGAGATTAGTCTTTTTACCTAGTTTTAGTTTGAATACAAATACAAGTTTGACTCCAGAAGCCAGCTGTAATCCCGACCCCTTGCAATCAACAGACCCCCAGATGAACCCTAACACTTGGTAGCGCAGCTTCAAATCATGAGTCCTTCAACCGGAGCTAACAACCTGCTTATGCCGCCGATCATTAGTGGATTACCGACCTACGATGGACGTCGTGATCCCTCGACTATCAACACGTACATTCGCATGGTAGAAATCTATTTTGATGTGAACGACGCTGAACAACAACGCCGGACTATCACTCGCACCCTTGTGGGCAGTGCCGGACTCTGGCTTGAAACAGTCTGACGTCTGGCAGATTGGCTGACGAGCGACGGAGCTTCCATCCTTGCTGCCCTCAAGAAAAAAAATTTCCCGGATCATTATATCGAGTGGTCATTCTCACGCCTTTTGAAACTCCGCCAGGGTAACAAACCCATCAGTGAATACCTTACGGCATTCAATGCCATCACTATGGACATCCCACAGGAAGTGCTCCCTGACGAAGCTCGCCGCATCCTCCTTCTCTTTGGTCTCAACCCTGTTGTGCATGCTGCAGACGCGCGTAAGATTGGCGTCGTCAACCTCGAGCAATTGCAATCTTATCTCTTGCGGCTTGCCGACGTTAATCTTCCAGCGTCTCAGCAGACCACGCCTTCTCCCTGGACCCATCCTGACGCCATGGAAATCCCTAACATTTCGGTTGCGGCCATACCAATTAGAAAATAGTGTTTCCCGTCCGATCAACGTTAGTCAAGCCACTTAGGGCCACAGTGAGTACACAGGTTTAATTGCAGTGGGAGACAATGTGTGAAATTGTGGTGCTGCAATCTTTTTTTTTTTTTTTTTTTTTTTTTTTTTTTTTCATTTCCTTCCTGATACCCTAATTAAATGTTGTGCAGTAAGCAATATGTTGTTTTCTATCTGCTGACTAAAAAGATGTTCGTCAGTTTTCCATTTATTGAGGGTTGTTCTGTAAAACTCCTCAACCTTGTCTAACAATAGGATATGTAAACCTGCATATAGGTCTCACAACCATGCTGCTGTTCAACAAAACCACTACACTATAGTATACAGTACAAAATCAATTAGCAGATCACCAATCACTAATTAGGGATGTACGGAGGTAAAGAGTGAGTTATATGGACACCATTTAGTATGTTTTAGTCTCGCACCCATTCATTACCTTGTTATATAATCCTGTGTATTAATATATACTAAAATATAGCTTGAAAATAATTTATGTTTATATACCGTCTATATCTTACTATATACAGGCGTGAATTTTGTAAAGAGGAATCTTCCAATTCCGCGTCAAACATCAGTACCTCAGGTTCACCATAGATCAACCATGGTGTACAGTCAGAGATGGTGAAATATCAAGATAAATACTCTATTAGTAGTATCAGACTGAGTGGAAGATTCATTAGCACCTTCCACGGTCACGTGAGAAGTACTCTTAGCAAGTCTAGTAGCTGGAGGCATCTTGGTATGTGTATTTGTCTGATTTGATTTCTAAACATGAGCGAAGGCTCCTCCTTTTATATTGGAGTGGACCTTCACTCCCCCACTACCGTTTTCCGGTAGATGTGCATATTATCCATTGTGACATCTCAATTAGGAGATCAAAGGGCCAACTCATAACAAAGTCAGTTTAGCGCGGTGCATCGACGCCTCACTCTCACGCTTTGATTCTCAACAGATTTACTAAACTTGAAATTATCCATAATAAGACAATTTGTGAGTAGTAACTAGACGAGTGCGAACGGTTGGATCAACAACTCAACAACTCAACAATCTATGTACATTAATAAAAACACTAAAATTGTCAGCCATTGAAAAAAAAAAAAAAAGTTCCTGTATATAAGCGGGTTATAATACTTGGGATGTACGGGAACAAAGTCGAATAACACCACCATATTGATAGCCATATTTTACCTTTATAATTGTTTTTTGAATTATACATCATCAAAAATTTTTGATTATTTAAAATACACTTGTCGATGAGTCTGTCATAGTATTCCATAGTCTAGTATATGGTAAATATGCTAAGAGAGTAGATAGTAGTATAATACACCCAGCCCAACCTACCAAGCTTTTCTCTTGAGAACCAGTCACCACTAGTGAGCAATTAATCTGTAGCATGTCTTATTAAATACTAATTAAGCTGTCTCCCTATTTTCCTTGAGACTATTGCCTGGCAGGTGAAGGCTGACTGCAATATAACGAGACTGTTTCTATCTGTTACTAAAAATAGTATAGAGTAGAGTAGTGTGGTGTGGTGTAGGGTAGAGTAGTGTGGTGTGGTGTAGGGTAGAGTAGTGTGGTGTGGTGTAGGGTAGAGTAGTGTGGTGTGGTGTAGAGTAGTGTAGAGTAGTGTGGTGTGGTGTAGAGTAGTGTAGAATAGTCGTGTAGAATAGTACAGTAGTGTAGAGTAGTGTGGTGTGGTGTAGAGTAGTGTAGAATAGTCGTGTAGAATAGTACAGTAGTATAGAGTAGTGTAGTGTAGTGTAGTGTAGTGTAGTAGTACAGTAGTATAGAGTAGTGTAGTGTAGTAGTACAGTAGTATAGAGTAGTGTAGTGTAGTAGTACAGTAGTATAGTGTAGTGTAGTGTAGTAGTACACTAGTACTATGCCTTTGGTACTTTTTTCCAGAAATTCTAATAGTAGCTAGTATGTAAATGGTAAATGGTACTATGCTAAATCCTAATGGATATGGAAGAGAAGCCAAGACTGAAATCTCTTCACTCGACAATCTAAAAACACAATAGCCAACACTTAGCAGTTCAAGACTTCCTCAAGGTATTAGAGGTCTTTCCAGGGTCTATCCCATTAATATGGGCAAAAGGACATGACTGGCCACTCCGATGCAAAAGTATTTTATACTACTCGATCGTACAGGGCATGTCACTAAGCTTAGTAGTCTTTGTGATTTGATGTGAGTATAGGTACTAGCTTAGAATATTGACATACAGTTATCTACCCCAGCTAGCCAGTACTAATCATTTGGTAGTTTCTTAGTAGAGTATATAGCATACTATAGTAAACATTTTAATATTTTATGATAGACTTGGAAGCAATAGTATTTCCTATTTGTCGGGCTATTCTTGGAATAGCAATCAAAAGTGGCAAACTAATCACCTACAATGTAGTCAGACGCCGATTTAAAGAATAGCCCATAAGTTCAAACCAAAGCCAACCAGATAACTTCAGGCCAAAAAGCCCGAATGGAAAAGTCGACTCTTTATTTCAACAAACGTCTATATAAACCCTGGTTTCCCAGTTACTGAGAAGCCATTAACGAATAAACAGATGTCCTAAAGTAAACGACTCCAAAGTATCTAACAATCAGTATCATTTTATTTTATTTTATTTTATCTTCTCCATGAGATAAGAGATGGTCCATGTTCTGAAATGACTAGTCAACCAGTACCGAGAAGCCACGGAGTCACGGTACTTCCTGTTGTTCGTTATACTTTATATTGGCATATTGTGGAGGGAACATGACACGTGACTGTGTCCCCTTATTCATATACTTTTTCGTAAAGGAACTTAGTCATATTAAGCATATTTCTAAATAAGGGCTTTCTGATTGACTGCTCCGTATCAATGCCCAGTCATAAGAGCGGCGGGACTCCCTTATATACACCACAAAGTTCCTGCACGCGCGCTTCAGGAAGGATCTGACCACCTCTGACCTCTCATGGCCTTGATTGCTCCTGAGGTAGTAACATGTATCGTCTGGCTTCAACTGCATCCTGCATCTTGGTCTCACAAGCATGCTTGTTGAAATTCAAGCATGTTACAGCTCAACACTTTGTGGATATCAACCTATGTTTTAGTATATATTAATATACAGGGATATGTAAGTTGTACTTTACAAGACCAAGGATTCATTGTCAGCCTGCATATAACACATCCACGAAGTACCTTGACTCCATAAACCCGTGCATCCCTAAGACTCTCTCCGAAACCCTGAAGGTACTAATCATTTTTGTCAATGGAGCTTTCAAGAATGCCATTGGTGAGTTTGTTTTTAGTTTCGCTGCTGCTTTGTTGTTGTATTAGATATTTTTTCTGGTCCTTTTTTTCTTCTTTGGTCAGAACACATAAAAAAGTGTTCACTGAAGGTCACTCAAGTAACCGTTCCTATACCCGTAATTCTAATACAATTAACTAGTACTCTGAATAATAATTGTGGTGAAGCACTATATGCAGGTTCGGCATATAGTTGAATGCGACGAGTAGCTGGATGGTCAAGTGCAAGGTGCAGATATAACTATGAAGTCCCTATTGTTCATATGGGCAGCGCACTACCATTTAAAACTAGTAACCGGTCCAAGCATCGGAAAACTAACTCAACAAGCAGCTGGCTCCTACCCATTCAGCTGTTGATTTACCAAGCTTGGTCGTTGACCAGCATGGGTATCTATTCCTCTCATTAAGGTATATCATCAGCGAATGAACACAACTAGGGATGTAAGGGTTTGTCTACAATCTAACCTACTAGTCGCCTTATTAGCTCGCAAGAATATTACTTATTTTTTTTAATCCATTTGAAATAGGACATTTCTAAGACCTGTGGTTGGTACATACATAGGTGAATCAAGAGGACCAAGTAGTAACCATGGGGACTGATCAATATCAGTATCCCAGTAGTACTTACTAGTAGAGATGTTATACAAGAAGTTTTCTGGTGGGTCTGGAAGTGGAAGACATCTTGATATGTTCTTCCCCAGCTAATTATTTGATTTTAAGTGGTTGCGAAAGCTCCTCCTTTTATTGGAGTATCAGTTATTGCCATATTAAATCAATAACTTCAATTACGAAATAAAAGCCCTACACACCCATGGGTATCACACATCCCCCATGGGTATCGCACTACCCATGGGAGTAAAAATCATCTACGATGTGAGATGTAACGCGGATTTGCGATAAACCCTGACAAAGTGGAAAAGGGGATCGCCCTTCCCTCTGATCAGAGGGTTTCTCCGATGAAGGCTGTGCAGAAGGCCCCAGCCCACGGAGATGAGGCGCAATGTCGTCTCAGCCTCCTAAAACCGTGCGTCCAATCTTTCCTACTTTTCTATATAAGACTCAAGGTTTCCTCTTTTTGAGAATCCATCAACGAATAAACAGAAGTAAGGGATAAAAAACGTAACCAAAGAATCTAACAGCTAGAGCTTGAGCCTCAATAGCGCGCACTAAGTGCGCACTATTGTGCCTTTATTTCTCAACATGATTGATGGGTTAATTTCACCAAATTCTTTGGTCTTGTAAGGTACAAATTAGATAACCCTGTATATTAATATATACTAAAACATTGGATGAAATTATTTCCAAATGACTAGTTCTAAATGACTAGATTCAATTTATTTTATTTTATTCACATTCTCTATTATTTTGTAGAAATTGAGAAAATGCGCATTTGTAATAAAAAATAACATATTGTGGTAGAAATTGAAAGTTCAAAGGTATTTATAATTTAATAGTTTAGACGAATATTAGTATTTATTCTGATTTGCAGATTAAAAGGTGGGAGCTGGTAGGGGCACTACAGACAGGCAGACGGACAGGCAGACACACAGACACAGACCGACAGACACACAGACACAGACCGACAGACACACAGACACAGACACACAGACACAGACACACAGACTAATGCATATACTTAAAGAAAAGCTGGGCTGTTGGATTTTATTAGCTAGTTAGGGAAGTAGTGGAATCCAGGATTATATAGAATTTAATGGCACAGCAAACGGACTACTAATTAAGCAGATGAGGATCAATATGCCATATTAAGAGTTACACAGTTATAAAAGGCAACTCTCAACTCAAGTCCAAAGGCAGAGGCAGAGTTACAAAAATCCACAACCTCAAACCACCTGTTCCCTTATAATCAAGCCAAAGACCTAGTAGACTATAGTAATTAATTCATTTCTATTAATTATTATGGCCTTAGGCTAATGATTGCTTTGCTTGTATACGTCTGTATGGTAGAAAGTAAAGAGTAATGTTATTCAGTCTTGAAAAGATAAGAAAATCAGGTTCCTAGTAGAGTAGTAGACCCTAGGACCCTAATAATATAACTAAGACTAGTAGGACTACTGAATATGACTACTATAACTAAGACTAGTAGGACTACTGAATATGACTACTATAACTATGACTACTAGAAATACTATGTCAATGACAGGTATATCTACCAAGTGGTGCGACTCTACTACAACTAAAGCTATATGCACTACTATACCAAGTATAGGTCTAACCACTACTAGATTACTCTACACTACTATATCTTTTTATTCTTGATAAGGTCTTTATCTAATTAATTATTTCATTTGATATTAATACTTCCTTGACTGTATATTCGTATTTCTGGGTATCTGAGTACAGCTGTGTAGCGCGGTGTAAAATGTACTCTCACACTTTACCTTCACCACATACAAGCTCAGGGCTCTAAGGGAACTAACATTAGTATTTTTATTTAGTAGTATGTAGAATCCCCATGGGAGTAAAAATTACCTACGCTGTATGATCAGAAGTGGAATTGCCATTGGATGATGCGTTTTCCTTATGTCAATATTCTTCGGATTGGATTTAAAGTCACTCCCAGAACTTCAACCAGTGAAATAAGGCGAGATAGCAAAAGTCACCAATGGTTGGAGGAAACCGGTGGAAATTTTTTTGATTTTTTTGATTTTTTTTTTTTTGCTGATTCTCCAGGTACACCCGTACATCCCTCATCAAGCAAAGACTCTAACATCTTATTTAGTAGTATTTAGAGCGTGATTTGTATAAATAATTCCATTGATTAGATATATAAAATTAGTCAGAGTCTTAATCAGAGTCTTTAATAAGTATTAATATTCAAGAAAATAAACTTTTCTGGGATTCTTTGGACCAAGTTCCAGGTTGGGAAGTACGATTTGCCTTGTAATGACCCTATTTTCAAAGTAAAAAAAAAACCCGTACATGAATACTAACATATCTTTTTATTGAAAAAAAAAACTCCGTTTGATGCCGTTGGCGCTGGCGGGGCATAGCATGGTGTACAGATGTTTCGCACCCATCATGTCTAGCCACAGAGGTGACTGTTGAACTGCAAGCATGCTTGTGGTTCAAGATGCAGGATGCAGTTGAAGCCAGACGATACATGTTACTACCTCTAACCCCTCATGGGTGGTCAGATCTTTCCTGCAGGCAGCGTGTAGGAAGCTTGATTGGTGATCTATATATGAGTGCCCTGCCCTTATGGAGATAGAGATCAATAGAAGGAGACTGACAAAGAGCTTTTATAACATCAACATATGTCAGAATCAGAGTTAATTACTTCTCCTTATGTAAAGGTATTAGTTGACACGGGAGAAGTTTCGCTTCCGCAATATGCAGACATTGTTTAATAATTTAACAGTGACTTGGAGGAATCGATAGGCGTGTGGGATCTTTGGGAAAGGTCTGCACTTACATTCCATGTCCCAAGTGAAATGGCTCCCGAAAATGCCAGGGATGTAGGGATGATCTCTTCAAAGCAAGATATTCTTTTGTTTAGCCTAGTGGAAAGGATAAACTGATAGTATGGAATACAGATACTTATTGTTAGATTCTTTGATAACAGTACTCTATTTCCTTTTGAATCCACTATTTGGAAATCAGGTTTATACACTTGGCTATGATCCGTTGTAAGGTCTTAGTACGGGGGAAACCATTCACTTGTGAGTGTACGGGTTTATATTGTGGTTGTACTCTTGGTTGCTATGGTCAATGACAATTCCGGCCTGCTTTGTGTCTATAAGATTCCGTGTGTGATTGCACATCGTAGGTGATTTTTACTCATGGGTATTTTGGCCATGGGATGTGATGACATACAGGTATGAATACAGATACTATCCGACATATATTATCACTATTTTCTCACCTTTCCTTGTAGACGATACTCCAGAATAGACCGTCGGAAAAGCGCGCGATAAAAGACGTACACCAAGCAGGCAAAAAGTCAAGGCCAAAGGCATCAAATGGGCCATAATTTTTTTATACGAATAGATGGTATGGGTTTAAACGGGTGGGTGTTTATAAGGGATATATGGCAGCCATTATCTAATATCTAACCCACAACAAATCATCAAAACTTTTGATATTAACTATAAACCTGTTAGATTCTTTATGATTGTTTAGTACTTCCAAAACTCTGTTTATTCGTGGATGGCTTCCCAATAAGTGGGAATCCTAGGGTTTATATAGAGTTTGGGGGCCTTTTACTCAGCCATTGTTCGGACTTAAGATCTAAGACGCATAGGGTCGAAACGGCAATCGGTTCCTAACAATACAACGCGGTCGCGCGTGTAAGGATTAAGAGCACTGGATTGCCGCTTGGATGCTGCGTTATCATGGCCTATAGCAATTCCACGTCTGATCGCACATCGTAGGTGATTTATACTCCCATGGGTAGTGTGATACCCATGGGGGATCTGACAAAACCTACTATTCTAACTAAAAGTGTTATAGTAGAAATATTCAACATGTCTATTCCTTGTATATTCTTTTAATGGCTTATTATTTACTACACAATTTAATGTATGGGCCAATAGCGTAAAACATAAGATTTTATTTAAGATGGATTAAGCTAAAAAATGTTAGTTGAGTTTGTATAAATGTTAGTTGAGTTTGTATAAATGTTAGTTGAGTTGGTAAACCGCCCGGAATTGGAGGCCGCCCGGAATTAACCGCCCAAACACCTATAAAAGGTTACGAACTGGTTATTTCTTGTTAAAAAAATAACCATTGTAATGTCCGGAATTTCAGTATTCCAGAAACAACATTTTTATAAACCTGACTTTTAAAAAGGTGTCGTTTGCGTTGGTCCTTTTTCTACTGAGGTAGCTTGGTGTACGGGTGTACCGGTCAATTCCGGGGTCTTGTTTAAACTATATATTACTACTAGTCTAACATTACCCTCTGATTTTAACCTACATTGTACAATCACATGGATAATTAGGTCTCGTATACATCTGTCAACCAATACCAACGCATACATTACCTACAGTATAACCTACTAGCCTACTTTTACTATACTTGAGTTAGATCAATGTACATCCGCTATTTATAGTATATAGTGGATGTTGAGAAGTGACCGCACCCCACATGTTTCAGGATATGCTGCAATTCCGCATTCCCCTCACAATTTGTGGGTATGCACGTCTACCCCTAAAGTCTATATAAACCCAGATTCCCACCAACAAGTGATCAAATAATTTACACCAGAATCTAAAAAACTACTATAATAGCTCCTTGATGTCCTGTCCGTTCAGTCTTGTGTAAGCCTGACTTACACAGTGGTATCTGTCAATCTCTACATGGTCAATTCACTTCATGTTTGGCGGCAAGCATCCACCATGGTAAATTATGAATCTACTACTGCAACAGAACTTAAGTTAACGATTGTGTTTAAGCCTTTGCAAATATCTTCTCCATCTCCGTTACAGACTCAGCCAAGACATTGTCCTGGAACCTTGGGTTGGCAATCTCCTTGTTGACCTTGTCCAAAACAGACTTGATCAATTGGTCCTGCTTCAATTCAAAGTTCTCAGCTGTCCGCAAATCACCTCTATAAAGAGGATAAACAAGGAATTCCACATTAACATATATTTTAAGACTTGATTATACAAAATCATGTCTCTCATTTCCATTATAACTTTAGCACTTGACTGTTACTGTTACACTGATTCTCAAATGGTTAACTTTTGAAAAATACTATGAGCTACAAAGAGAGTATAGTCTGATTAAACGGTTATACAGATACTGTTGATACTACTACAATCCCTTATTTCTATTGAGTAGTGTTGACTACTGGCCAATGTTTCTTAAGTTAGCAGTTATAAGAGTCAGAGTCAGAGTTAATCACTTAAATTGAAGGAATAATACGGGAGATCAGTTTCTGTATCGCGCTAACCATGTTTCATCGCTGCAATTCCCTACCCCTCACCCCCAAAATCTATATAAACCCTCTTAAATTCTATTTCTAAACATCAGTCCATATAATTATTACTAAAATGGGTGGATAATAGTGGTACTATGCAGTACTCACTATACAGCCACAGTTATCACGCGCGGAGCCCGCGAGAGGGCTTGAGCCCTAGCGTCACGTGCTCACTAAATGCAGGTTCCTCAAAATTTTCGCTCGCCCGCACTATCCATCAAGTCTCATTCAAATTTTCATCCACTCCACTTTAGAAACAAATCAGCAAACATGGGTAGTATGTAAAACCTTTGCCACGTGGCTTTGAATATGAATAAACATGAGAAATTATTCCTTTCTGAATCTCTCATAATTTGTCTCCCTTGTCCATTACTAACTTTCAGAGGGTACACCATCTATGGGAAAGAGACACAACAAGTCTCATGTTTTATGCAAGAGATGTGGAAAGCGTTCGTTCCACGCTCAAAAGAAGACATGTGCTTCTTGTGGATACCCAGCCGCTAAGATGAGATCCCACAACTGGGCTTTGAAGGCTAAGAGAAGAAGAACCACCGGAACAGGTAGAATGGCTTACTTGAAGCATGTCACCAGAAGATTCCACAACGGCTTCAAGTCCGAGTCTGGTTAAACTGTGTAAGTAATACAACATCATCTGAACAACTGTAGTGACTGTAGAATCAATGGTTTCTTTTTGTCTTTCCATCATGTCTAAGATCTGGCAAACCTTGGATGAGAATTTCAATGGTACTTTCTATTAGTACTCTTAATTCATTGACTCGTCACTGGTCCGTCATTGTATTCCCAGTTTCCTTGTAGTCTCATAATACTCGCTTCGTCATGTTATAATAAAGATTATCCGCTTCGTCATGGTTCACACACACAGCTAAGATTTCTCGTGATATCTCCACAGTTTCTCCTTCATAAGGAAACTCAAGCCCATTGGCAAAATCTCCTTCAATATTGGCCAACTCCCCATACTTGTTGGTTCGTGCATCGTGTAGGTTGAAATGTGACACTTCCCTGCTTCGCCATTCACATTCCCTGTTAAAAACTCCAATCTCTGTGATTCCTCGCTTTCGGATCTCCGACAAGAGCGCATGAGCCTCCACCAGAAGCGAGTCAGACGAAAATGCTATCCGCATTAAGATCACAAACACTTCGTATAGCGTTTCGGGGAAAATCAAGTCGTTGATGTTCTTATGCTCTTCGATGATGTAGTAGAGAATCCGGATCAACCCGCCAATGATCTCCACTCTCATGTACACTTTTTTGTGGCGAGGTTGGTGTATCACCAAGTTCTGCTCGAACCCAATGATCCGAATCAATGACTTAATGTTCTCCTTCAGATTCAACAACTCCATACTTCCTGAAACAATCACGCATTCAAGCACCTTGACAATTTGCAATCGGAGTGTGAGAAGATGCATTTCATGTGCCATAAGCATGTGAATGTGGTCCTTCTCTGATACTTCGGGCTGCCGGATAGGAAAGGGCAATACCACGAGCCCGGGCCCGAACTTTTCCAGGGCTTCTTTCGGAATAGCTTGCTCCACAAGTGAGAAATCGTGATTATTGCCAATAATGCGGTTCAATCCATAAAACGAAAAGTTGGGCTTGGCTGGAATATCAATGAGAAGCACTTTGATGACTGACTTGATGACCTGTGCATCTGAACTCGGATGATTGCAAAATCCGCCATATAAGCCGCCCTCCGACATCGACGCAGAGAGCACCTCGACAAAATTATACACCAAGTTGATTTGTGCCGTCGACACAAACCGTTCCGTATTCTCAGGGAGAATCTGCTTCATCAAATCTAGTTGAAGCTGGTTCTGAGCCCACATCTCCTGGACGAAAGACGGTCCAAACTGCGTGCATATAACAACTGTGCTCTCCAACAAATCAAAGCAGAAGAGCAACGTAGCGTTCTGGAGAAGCCGAGTCTGCTCCAGTAAACTGGTGTCCCCAAACTCCTGCTCGCCCTGCAAAACATGAAGAAACTGATGCAGATAACCGGACACCTGCAGAACAATTTCCACAGCCAAATCTCTGGTCACAGCGGTGGTTTTGAAATTGATGCACCCATACACCAATGATACTAGGAACGGCACGGCCGCGTAGTAGCCTTGTTCCAAGAGCCCCGTAATCATCTCGAACATCACGTGACAGAATCGTGCAATGACCACATCGAGCCGCATGTGCTTCATGCCCAACAAAACAGTCCATATGGCCAGCAGTAGCGGGATCTTCTCCTGAATTTCGTAGCTTCCTGATTGGACCACAAGCACTTTCTCCAAGCATATGCGCGAGAGGAAATCCATGCTAGATGCGCTTCCGCCGTTGATTGTATAATTCCATAAATGCACACAGAGCTGAGACCAATCATCAGTGACCAGGAATTTGGGTGCGCCAAACTGCACCATTGACTTGCTGGACACCAGAGTATTTTTAATTGCTGTCGCTTTGGCCCCACTTGAATATTTGGGGGGATCATCGGTCTCCATCTCTACAAGAGTAGAACTCGTTGAAACCTCATTGTACTTGCGCCTTTTTGTTCCTGACAAAGAGCGGATTTCATTGGCCAAGAACTTCTTCTCGTCCTCGAGTTTATCCACAGTCTGCTTCAAAGCTGAAATATGTTCCCGGGACGAGTTCTGGATGGCATCCATTTTGCTGTGTAGCTTCTGCAACTCGTCATTTTTAGCACTTTGAGCTGCTTGGAGCTGAGCCCGGAGAATGGAAATTTCACCTTGGGCCCGGAGTAATGCAGAATCATTGGCTGGTGCATTTGCAAGAAGCATTTCTTGGCTTGGTTTTGGGTCTGGGAAAGGACGAGGAGCCGCAGAAGAATCTTGAGGCTTTGTCAGAGTCGCATTAAGAAGTCCAAGAAGTAACTCATCGTCATCGTCGTCGAACCCAGAGTCGGAGTCGGACATGAGTGGGTGGAGAGTAGCGTGGAAGACGCGAACATGTATGTGTGCACGTGAGACTCACGTGTCATCTAAACCTGCCACTAAGTTGCAGCTAACATAGAAAGGCAGAAAGAATTTGATAGATTCAATTCCGACTTGCTGCATTAATTTATATTTCCAATATTCACAGAACTTCATAAAAGCAAACCAAAGGCCTCCAGATTTATCTAATCAATTTTCCCCGTTTCCAATTCTTTATTTCCTAGCAACTGACGTATCCCAAACAAATATAGGACCGGTTAATGCAAGTTCCAAACCCAAGACAATCTCATTTCAATCTATTTTCATTGTCTTCAATTTTCCAGAAATAATATAAGAAAATAAACGTGTCTCCAATTTATGGGGGGGCGCTGTGTTTATATATTTCGCCGCGGGAATGGCTGCAAATCTGGCACATTCAGGGGGTGCCCTCGCGAAGAATATAAATATCCCTGTACCCCACCCCCTGGTTATATTATTTTTTTTTTTTGCGGAATGGAAAAAGCTTTTAAAATTTATCTATGATACGGTCAGCATTAAGGTTGATGAATATTTGGCCTTTTTGGAAAGACTTGTCGTAACTTTCAGTTAGGGAAGGAAAATAGGCAAATAATTAGGGATTATGATTTATGGATTATTATTACTAGCTACTGAAAAGTTTTATTGTTATAAAGTGAATTGAAATTATTACAAGGGGGAAAATAAAGCAATTTTTATGGTTAAACTGGAGACAGTCACGTGCATGGTCACCTGCGCATCGCGACATGAGCTACTTCAGATTTTTTCTGATGCCATCACAACCAACATGTCTAATGGCAAGATAAATTCCGACCAGACAGAGGCACCTATGAAAGAAGATGCAAAGAGTGTCAATTCTGCTGCGGACACATCGTCCCCATCGGCCCCTCCTGCATCGTTGGTGCCTACACGGCCCCAGGTACTTACCTCGCGAGACAAGAATACACAGCGCATGGTCGTGGTGCTTTCACAGGCATGTTTGGAAACGCACAAGGTCAGTGGCAGTGGCGGTGCCGACAAGTATGCCCTCTTGAACTGTGACGATCACCAGGGTTTGTTGCGGAAAATGGGCCGAGACATTGCCGAGGCTCGGCCAGATATCACACACCAATGTCTCTTGACACTTTTGGACTCGCCCATCAATAAGGCTGGAAAGTTACAGGTGTTTATACATACGGCGAGAGGCGTTTTGATTGAAGTTAATCCTAGTGTGAGGATTCCAAGAACGTTCAAACGGTTTTCTGGGTTGATGGTGCAACTATTGCATAAATTGTCTATCCGCTCAGTGAATTCGGAGGAGAAGTTATTGAAGGTGATCAAGAACCCTATTCTGGACCACTTGCCTACAAAATGCCGCAAGGTGACGTTGTCATTTGATGCCAAGGTGCGCCGCGTGCAGGACTATGTTGCTGAGTTAGATGAAGATGAGAGCATTTGTGTTTTTGTGGGAGCCATGGCTCGCGGAGAAGATACTTTTGCTGATGAGTACGTGGATGATAAAATTGGATTGTCCGATTACCCGTTGTCGGCCTCGGTGGCATGCTCCAAGTTCTGCCACGGGTGTGAGGATGTGTGGGGGATCATGTGACCGGGTCACGTTAATAATCACGTGACTGTATAGACAAGATGTCAGTAAAGTTGAAAATTTCTGTACTTTTGTTTTTGTAGAATTTTACGTGTTGTAGTTGTACGTGTTGTAGTTATACGTGTTTGTGGACATAGACGTGTTTGTAAACTTATATGTGTTTGTGAACTTACCTGTTTAGGAAATTATTCGTATTTTAAAACTTATACCTGTTTAGGAAAGTATGCAAATTTTTGAACTTATACCTCTTTAGGCAATTATACGTGTTTGTGGACATAGACATGTTTGTAAACTTATACCTGTTTAGGCAATTATGTATTTTTTGAACAAATACCCGTTTGGGCAATTGTACGTATTTTTTTAATTTATACCTGTTTATGTTAGATTCTTTATGATTGTTTAGTACTTCCAATACTCTGTTTATTCGTGGATGGATTCTCAGAATGAGGAATCCTTGAGTCTTATATAGGAAAAGCAGGAAAGATCCGAGGGAAGTTCAACGACCTTCTAAAAGAAAGCTGAGTCGCCATTGTGACTCATCTGCATGGGATCGCCTCATCTGCAAAACTATCATCGGTAGAAATCTCGGATGATTAGAGAGAAGTGCGATCCCATTGTTCCATTGTCAAGGTCTATGACTATCCCACGTCTGATCGCACATCGTAGGTGATTATTACTCCCATGGGTAGTGCGATACCCATGGGGGATCTTACAGTTTAGTTAACTATATATTTTGTTTTTGAATTTATATCAGTTTAGGCAATTATAAATAATTTTGCAACTTATATATGTTTAGCCAATTATACCTCTTTGGGGACATAGACGTGTTTGTGACCTTACCTGTTTAGGCAATTCTGCAATTTTTTTCTTGAATTTATACGTATTTAGCCCATTATAAATATTTCTGTAACATCTATATATTTCGGCAAGTATAAGTATTCGTGAGCATTTAAGTCTTTGTGGACATAGACGTGTTTGTGAACTTACCTGTTTAGGCAATTATTCGTATTTTGGAACGTATTCCCGTTTAGGAAATTATTCGTATTTTGAAACTTATATATATTTTTGCAACTTATACATATTTTCGCATCTTATGTATGCTTAAGCAAATATATTTTTTGTGAACTTAGCTGTTTAGGCAATTATACATAATTTTGAATTGATACCTGTTTAGGTAATTATATTCATTTTTTGTACTTATACTTGTTGATGCGATTATACGTCTCTTTGAATTTATATCTGTTTGGTAAATTATAAATATGTATATATTTTTTGGCAATTATACGTGTGTGTGGACCTCTACGTGTTTGTAAACTTATATTTTTTTGTCAACTTACTTGTTCGGGCAATTTTTCGTATTTTTGTACCTATTCCTATTTTGCCAATTATACGTATTTTTGAACTTATACCCCTTTAGGCAATAATACAATTTTTGGAATTTATACCTGTTTTGGCAAATATAAATATTTTTTAACTTTTATATATTTAATAATTAGACCTTTTTGTAAACTATAACGTGTTTGTGGACAGGAATGTGTTTGTGGACAGGAACGTGTTTGCATATACGTGTTTGTGAACTTATACCTGTTTTCGCGATTATATATATATTTGCAACTTATATATGTTTGGGTAATTATTCGTGGCTGTAAACTTCCATATATTTGTAAACTATTATGTGATTTAAACTTATTCGTGTTTGTACCAGGTTTAAGGATGTTATTTTTTTTGTTTTTGGTATTAGCTTATTGGCTACGAGTCCATAAATTTAGTGGTTGAAAAAAACTCAAATCAATTCTTGACAGATAAAAACTCCGACTAGAGAACAGCTAAGTTAGATGCGGGGCAGCGAGGATAGAAGCGGATTCGCGTGAGTTTAATGACCTCCGTCAAGCGAAACTTTAGGACAATTTAAAGTCGTCGATCTTGGGATTGAAATAAGCCATGTTCAAACGAGTTGAATCTGGCGTTAATGCAGTAAAATGAGAAAAGAGATTATCATCTTTCCTTCTCTGGGTTGGTTTCGGGTGTGTAAGAAGCGTCCTTGTAAAATAATAGAATCGATGGAGTTTTTGGAAATCGGTATTTGGGTTACCAATAGCATACTCGATGGAGGGAGTTTGGAAAATGTTGCACTCTGTCCAAATGAATTCGGCAATATTTCAATTAAAATAGATGTGTTTGACCTTTTGCTCAATTGTAGATTATTCGAGAATTTCCCATGGCGTAGGACATAGGGGACTGGAAGTCGGATGTTTTCTTTGAAGGTGTGCGGATGGTTTATAATTGGGGTACAGGTGTTTCTGTAATGGTGTACGGATGGATTATAATTGGGGTACAGGTGTTTCTGTGATGGTGTACGGATGCTTTAGAAATGGTGTCAAGGTGTTTTTGATCTGGTGTAAGGATGTATGTGCGATCTCATGGTGTAAGGATGTTTCTAGGCACCATCAGCTATACTGATGATTCCTAACACCACAATGAATAATGTTACACCTTCACGAGAAGCCACAGGCCCAATGGGTCAGCCCCTCCAGGAATCTTCCAAGACTGAAACAGACCTGAAACTTGCCTCAAATATGCCTGATATTTACTCCAAGACATCCATTTCTGCAACCGAATCTAGCGTCGAACAAAATATACATGACACCTCCGACGAAGCGCCAAATTTGACGCCGAGTCAGTCCAAAAACGTAACTTCTGACGATCTTTACCGGCGATCCAGCCAATACGAAGTATGGTCATTTGGTAGTGCTGAACTCGAAAGCCGAAAGCGCCAAACAAACGCAAATGGCGCTGAAATAGCCCGCAAACAGTTCCAGGAGGCGCTTGACTCTTTGGCGGCAGAAAACTCTGAGAAAATTGCCACTTTGGGAAAAAATAAGCACCTCAACGAGCCCGAGCTCATAACGTACGAGGAGGAGCAAAAGTTCGTCCGATTTTTTGGGCAGCAAGCCGTGCAAATATGTGCCCATTTTAATATGCCTACTCAAGTAAAGGCCACGGCCGTCCAATTTCTTCGGCGGTTCTATTTGGTGCATTCGGTAATGGAGTACCGGCCAAAGAACGTGCTATATGCAGTTGTCTTTTTATCAGCCAAGTCAGAGAATTTTTTTATATCCATCGAAGCATTTGCTGCACGGTTACCGAAAACAAAGCCCGAAGATATCTTGGACCTCGAGTTTGTGGTTTTGCAGGCGCTCAAGTTCACTCTTCTAGTACACCACCCATTCCGGCCACTCTATGGGTTCTTCCTCGACATGCAGGAGGTGCTCCTCTGGCCCGAGCCGGTCATGTACGATGTGAATATTGACACCATTGGCCAGCTCTATGATGCAGGTAAGCGGTGGCTCAATGAGCATGCTCTTTTATCGGATGTGCCATTTCTCTTTACGCCTCCACAGATTGCCATGGCTGCGTTATATGACATCAACCGTAAGGTTACGGAGAGGTATTTGAAGATTAAGTACGGGTGTGAAGAGAAGCGGACAGGTACGAGTACGAGTATGGGAATGGGTGGTACAGCTGTGTACGAGCAATTGGTCAAGGCAATCAAGAAGTGCATTTTAGTGGCAAAGGAGGAGATTGAGACATCACGTGAGGAAAGTACAGTGATTGACGAGAAGTCATTTTTTGCCATTAACCCACACAAGCTCTTGAAGAAGCGGCTCAAGGCGATTGCTGCTGAAAAATCCAAAGCCCAGTGAAACCAAGAAGTAAGGTGTGAAAAAAGTTGTTTCTAAATAACCATTAAATATAGACTCTAGTCTAGTATCTAGATGACTTGTTTTTTTTAGTAAACTTTAAGTAGTACTCAACAGACTTGTATAACTATTTTCTGTTTACGTGTGCTATATACAGGACACTATAATGAAAAATCCAAAAATAATTGGGTATATGAATAATTCTGAATTAAAATGTATTTACCTATAAGACTATATTGTCCTGCAGCTATTTATTTGTGTTCATTCGCTGAGAAATTCCCAGTAGTGGGAATCCAGAGCTTATATACATTTTTGGGCTAGGTGTGCATACTACCTTGTAACGTTAACTACGGAATCTGGTAACCAGAACCCCGCAATCGTGTGGGGTAAGGAGTGACTGGTGCTTTGGCCATGGAACCCTAACAGACCATGAGGTAGACTGCGAAGTGTGCTATAAATAACCGCATGAGTACTACTATAAAGGATCTTATACTAGTTTCAGTAATTTACCCGAGTGTTTCAGTATTCTACTGTTTCAGTATTCTACTGTTTCAGTATTCTACTGTTTCAGTATTCTACTGTTTCAGTATTCTACTGTTTCAGTATTCTACTGTTTCAGTATTCTACTGTTTCAGTATTCTACTGTTTCAGTATTCTACTGTTTCAGTATTCTACTGTTTCAGTATTCTACTGTTTCAGTATTCTACTGTTTCAGTATTCTACTGTTTCAGTATTCTACTGTTTCAGTATTCTACTGTTTCAGTATTCTACTGTTTCAGTATTCTACTGTTTCAGTATTCTACTGTTTCAGTATTCTACTGTTTCAGTATTCTACTGTTTCAGTATTCTACTGTTTCAGTATTCTACTGTTTCAGTATTCTACTGTTTCAGTATTCTACTGTTTCAGTATTCTACTGTTTCAGTATTCTACTGTTTCAGTATTCTACTGTTTCAGTATTCTACTGTTTCAGTATTCTACTGTTTCAGTATTCTACTGTTTCAGTATTCTACTGTTTCAGTATTCTACTGTTTCAGTATTCTACTGTTTCAGTATTCTACTGTTTCAGTATTCTACTGTTTCAGTATTCTACTGTTTCAGTATTCTACTGTTTCAGTATTCTACTGTTTCAGTATTCTACTGTTTCAGTATTCTACTGTTTCAGTATTCTACTGTTTCAGTATTCTACTGTTTCAGTATTCTACTGTTTCAGTATTCTACTGTTTCAGTATTCTACTGTTTCAGTATTCTACTGTTTCAGATAGATTCTTTTTGTGTATAATTAATTATGTTCATTCATCGATGGCTTCCTAGTTGGGAATCCAGGTTTATATATTCTTTTGGGGTCGCAGTCGCAACTGTTAAACTGTGAGGATGCAGGAAGCAGTTAAAGTCAGCGCGCACATATCGCCAGATAATACACCTTACTACCTCAGGGGCAATCAAGGCCGTGAGGGGTCAGAGGTGGTCAGATCCTTCGTGCAGGAACATTAATTGGTGGTCTCTTAGTCAGCAGTTATAAGAGTAACATATGTCAGAATCACAGTTACTTACTTCTCCTTATATGAAGGAGTTAGTTGATGTTTCGCTTCCGCAATAGACACATACTACTCAACAACAGCCGCGTAAATAACCGACGAGTATATAATATAATATAGTGTAGGACAGGTCGAAGCCAGAAATCAATATTCTTTCATTCACTTTGATAATTCCTGTGTACATCAGAATATCGCGTATGCCGTAACCTACCTAAAACATATTCCACTTGCTCCCATAGTGGTTAATGTGTGTGTAGAAATAGTCAACTAGTATTGATAGCTTAATTTTTCCGATAAAGTCGTATAAGCAATCATATGCTCATTCAACAAGGTGCTGTAAAGTAAAAAGGACAAGTCTGGAGTCCAAATCATCATCCATACTAGTCAAAGGTGACTGATAATAGTGTAAACTACTAGTGTAGTTAGTATGTATCTGGTAGTGAGTAGTGTGTAACAAGTCACGGGATGAATTAGCCTGATGCGCTAGGAGTGATGTTACTTTACCACTTTTTTAAAAAGGAGTATGCAAAAGTGGAGATTGTGAGATTAGTGTCAAGTGGAGGAAAGTGTATTAAAATGTGCAGACTCTGCTGGTAGTCGTGGTAGACGTGGTAGTTCTGGTAGTTCTGTCCTGGTAGTTCTAGTTCTGTCCTGGTAGTTCTAGTTCTGTCCTGGTAGTTCTAGTTCTGTCCTGGTACTCTTGGTATTGTGGCTAGTATATTCAACGACTAGTTAATTTTTTCTTTTTTTATACATTTTCTGTATTCATGTTTATCATTAAATAATGTTTCAGGAGTTTTACCTTAACATTACTAAATTTGTAAAAAATATGCACACTGGTCAGGCAGAGTACTATTCATTTTCCAATATATGTGATTCTTTCAATCCTTGAAACACTTTCCAGTCAATTTTCATTCATTCCCATACTTACTGTTAGATTCTTGTCGTGGAGCCAGTACGTATTAAATGCTCATTGATAGCTTCTCACTAGTGGGAATCCAAGGTTTATATAGACTTTTAGGGTGAGTGTGCATACTCTGTGAGGGGGGCGTGCGGAATTGCAGCCTATCTGAAACTACACCTTCATCTGACCTTCAGTGCTAAGACTACTCAGTACACGGGTACACTTTATTATGTGATACTTCATATTGCATTCTACTGGGCCATGACCATCTCCTTCTCCAAAACCTTCAGGATCTCCTTAAATAAGGTGGCGGAAGTCGATGCCGAACCCTTGACATGGGCACAAATCACCTCGGACTTCTGGTTCAGATCTCTCAGCATAATCTTGATCCGAAACTTACACGACTTCAAGTTGAAGGTGTTTTTGCTGGAAACTGAGCCTGTGATGTTGTAGCCATCGAGATCCTTCTTTAGGTTTTTGAGCCCAAACAGCGCCCACGAGTTGAGGAGTGCATATAGCGCTGTCATCATTTCCTGTTTGGGCAAAATCGTCAAGTACCGGTGGACATCCGGCTGGGGAGGTGGGTTGGAGAAGAGTCGGGCAAAGAGACCGGCGCGCCGCTCGGACTCGGTCCCGTGCTCCACTTCCACTTCCTCGATGTATTTCTTGCTGCCCCAAGATAACTTGCGGAAAATCGATTTGTTTTTCTTGGTAGTGTTTGTGGAATCTGCCAACGGCTTTTCGCTGCCGGTCTTGGAAACATCCAGCTTCTGACCTGACACATTGCGTCGGTTATCCAGTTTATCACCGGAAGCGTTGCGCTGCTCGGAAGTCTTTTCGCTACCGACTTTTGCTGCGGCCTGGGACTTTCTTGTTTTGGCCGGGAGAAGCATTGTAGAAGCCGATGGCTGATCGGCCCGCACCCTAGACTGACTAGGAAGTTTGATATTGTCGAAAATGTCCTCTTTTCCAGCGTCTCCCCGCTCCTCCTCCGCAAAAGTATACTCTTCCTTGGTAGTTTGCGGGTCGGTAGCCACTGCCGAACCCCGACCTATCTTAGACTGGCGCCGGGAAGTGACGCCTGTATAGTACAGCGACCGCTTGTTGGCCAAGTGTTCATCAAAGTCCATGACCGAAGCCGACTCGCCATCGTCCTCGGGCTCCTCGGCCACCTGGCCCGCGCGGTCCAAGCGGTCGGCGAAACTGGTCCGCAATGCTGGCATACCGCCTGAAAGCTGCTGCTCCTCTTCGTTCAACTCCTCGTCGCCCACATTCTCGTTATGCGTATCCAAGAAACTGTTCAAATCGCGGTACGACTCTCTGGTGGACTTGATGGTTAAAATCGAGAGCCGCTTATTGGAGGCTGAGAACTGGCTCAGGCGCCGAGTGACCGTGGGTATGTTGACGCTTCCGATGAGGGTTTTGCGTTCCTCCTTTCGCTCAATGACGTTTTTGGGGGTGTATCTAACTGTGGAGTTTCTGTTTCGGTTGTTGGGGGCCTTCGTGGTGGACTGGTTGATGGAGTTGCGGTTCTTCGTCTTCAAGTTCTGAGCAATATTGAGCTGTGAATTGAGAAGCCGTGACTTCCGGATCTCCGACATGTACTCCGCACTCAAGTCATAATTCTCGGTCTGGTGCTCCGGAAGCTCAAAGTTCTTGGCGTCGTACTCAAAGTCCTTGGAAAGACGCACATTATCATAGTCTCTGTCCGCCGCCCCCACCGACACCATAGACTCGCGATTGCGCATCTTCTGCTGGCGGGTGTACTCAAGATGTTCGGCCTCCAACTCCGCGTGCTCCCGATCCAACTCCGCATTCTCGTGTGCCACCCACAACGGGTCAAGCCGTGAGACAGGCCGTCGCGTGAGGATGGGCGTGAGCCGGCGTCGAGGCACAGGTTGTGTGGCAGACCGCTGCTTGATCGCCTCCACGTCGGCCGTAGTGAGCTCGTCGCTAGGCTCGTGGCCCTCCGACAACGTCCGAAGAGTCAGCTTTTGAGCACGTTTGGGCTGCCACAAAGAATTGGCCTTTCCCGCTTGTGAACCGTCCTCATCTGCATTTTCACTGTCCTTGGCATCGGCCTCTTTGCCGCTATCTTCGGTAACGATGATATGCAACTTCCTGGAGGAAAGAAGAGAACGCCGTGACTGGCGCTTCTTGTGCTTAGCCAACTCCCTACGGGCCTTCCACTCAGCCTCGTGCTTCTTGCGCTCCAACTCCATAAGCCGCTCGTACTCACGAGACCGCTGCTCCTCCTCGTCTATAAGTTTTTCATCGTCTTCATTGTACTCCTCGTGGTTGAAGATCTTATCGCAGAGCGTGCCAAACGTGGCGGACGTGCGTTTGGTCTGCTTGTCCATGTACTCCCAGTCGGTTTCACTGGAGAGCTTAGCATAGGTGGAAAGAAGCTTGACAGTAATTGAGTTTCGCTTCATACCATTTGTGAACGACTGACGGAGCGACCGACGGCTTCCCATGCGCAGTGATTTCATAATGGACTGGCGCTTTTTGGACGGCAGCAGGGGTACAATAGTGGCTGCCTCAGAAAGCCATTTTTCTGTGGGTATTTCAAGTGTATCACTTTTTTTTGAAGACTTGGCATGTTCATAGTTCCCAGACTTCCTGGAAGTCTCATACTTAGACTTGTCATTGTCGTACTTGTCATTGTCGTACTTTCCATTGTCGTACTTTCCATTATCGTACTTGTCATTGTCATATTTCTGATTCTCAGACTTCTCTAAATCACTTTTAATGTGGTCTCTTTCAAGGGCAGTTGTGGCCGGCGTGTCAGGCCCATAAATGGAATCTTTGGATGGAATGGTGGGCGGAATCAGTCCAAATGATTTATTGGAATCGGCACCGGCGTCAGGCCCCGCAGCCATAATTTCATTATAGATGTTGCGGGGGAGCGGCCCTTGGTAACTTTGCCGGGACTGGTAATTCTGGCGGTAGCGGGCCCGGTGTGGCGATTTTTGAGGAGACCGCAGCGGCAGCTTATAGGGAGAAGTGAACTGACTGTGACCGGGCGAAGCGGTGTTGCCGTAGCGGCGCTGGAACGACACCGGTCGGTTTTTCAGCGTCAGAGCACTAATCTGAGCTTTCCTGCGTGGCGTGCCCACTTTATTGGACAACTGGCTGGTCAGCCGAGGCAATTTGCGAGGAGTGCCCGGGTCTGCAGCAGGATTTTGCCCAACTAGGCTATTCAGACTCTGGATGTTCGCATCCTGCGTATGGCGATACCTTAGAAGCAACGCGTAGAATGTCTTCTCGGGGTTCGGACCCTCGGTAAGAAGTGCGGCTACAATCTCCGACTCCGGCCGCAGGTTCCACAAAATACACAAGTTCTCCAAGATCTGCGAGTCAATGTTGGAAGCCTTGCCTAGCGATTTGTATGCAGTCTTTGGATGAGGTAGCGACTTTACGCTGATTAAATCCTCATTTGGCACTGGATATTTTTGGAGAAGCGGGTGCTCGAGCACCTCGGCCGTAGTGACACGTTCCATTGGGTCCACGGTGAGCATGCACCATATTAAGTCCTGTGCCTCCCGACTTAATTCTGCAGGCATTTCGAAATTTCCGGCTTGTACCTTCAAAAGAAGGTTCCGGATGTTCTCGTCGTCAAAGGGCAATCTACCGGTCAAGAGGGCAAAAAGAATGACACCACATGACCAAATATCCGAGGCTGCTCCATGGTATTTGAGCCCCGATACGATTTCTGGAGCTGCATAGTGGGGCGAGCCACACAGTGTCTCCAAGAGCTTACCATTAGCCTCGAGAGCAGCCATTCCGAAGTCTGCCAATTTCACATTGAGCGCAGCATCGAGAAGGAGATTCTCGGGCTTCAAGTCTCGGTGACAGATACCCAACGCATGACAGTATGCAGTACCTAGCACTATTTGCCGGAAGTACTTTACAGCTTCCTGCTCCTGCAACGGGCCACGCTCTACTAAGAGGTCAAAAAGCTCTCCTCCTTCGACGTATTCTAATACCAAGTAAAGTGCTTTGGATGTTTCCCATACATCGTAGAGGCGCAAGACATTGGGGTGGGTTAAGAGCTTCATGATAATGATTTCACGTTCGATTCCGTACGGAAGGCCACCTTTCTTTTCTTTGGGGCGTTCATAGTCATCCGCAAGGTTCAGTTTAGAAACCACTTTAACGGCGGCTTTCTGACCTGTGTTTTGGTGTACTCCGAGTAAAACTCGGCCGGTGGCACCGCGGCCGAGGGTCTTCCCTAGCTTCCAGGGCCCGATTTTCTGCGGGTGGTTGTGTGAGTTAGATACTGACGATAGAATGGAGCCTTGTCTAGAGATCATGACGGGATGTGGTGTGATGAATGAATGTTTTTGGGGGGGCTGCGTCGAAAGACGTGGTCCTTTATCGGTACGGCGCTTTGAGTACCCCAGTGCTTTAACTAGTGCGTGCGTCGAAAGACGAACTTCTTTATTCTGCAGGCGGATTACGTTCTGCGTTTGGACAATCACTTCGCCTGGGACAGCAATCAGCGGTTGGGGTGGAAAAAGTGTGGGCGAAAGGAATATGAAAAGAGTGAGAAAAAAGGTACTATGTTGACAGAAGTGGTTTAAAAGCACCGGAAGCGATTTTATGCATTATGTGCAGGCATTTTGTTGCGTAGAGGCTTTTTTTCCAGATCCGTGCGCGACGCGTAAGAAATCACCCTGGTGTACGGGTGCTCTTACCAATCCAGTTGAGAATATTCTTCATCGAGCGCTCAGCCACAAAGCTTGGCGTCAGTCACATGATGCACACGAGACTATTTGCCTTGAGGCTACAGTTTTCTTTTCAATCCCAACTTTTATTTCGGATATTGATCTTGGATCCTTCCATGCTATGAATCCAACTTCCTTCTGGTGTTCCAACTTTCCCATTTGAATACGTGGGACATGTACATGAATATTGGTGCGTACTGAATGCAGTCTATGCGTCTAATTGTGTTTTCGTTGTTGGCGGGTACCAACGTCGGCAGTCGGGCCCTGCGATAAGCGAGGTTTCAAAATTAAATGAAAATGCATGATTTTAAAATAGACAGAAATACTCCTTTTTTGTGATGCATTTACTCCTGCATAGTGCAACCTGTGGGTCCTATAGCGTGTTTCAGGTGGGAATTTGAGGTCAAAGCCCTAAATCACATGATTTATACAACATTAGTTGTAAAGAATACTCAGCTGTTTAGTCATGTGGTTATATATAGTATTACAATACTCCTGGAAGTTAATAATAATAATCAGGAAGATGTTTTATATGCCGTACTAATCAGAATAAAGGAGTTCTGCGCGTATAGAAGCTTCAGACGTAAATCTCCATGACATCGTAAGGCAAAGAGTGCATCTTAGAGGGCACGTGGCATGTTACACGTGACTTGAAGCTAAATCTGCAGCTTCTATTACAACGCTGGGGGACAGCCTAAACTATCTTCTTGAAAATGCTGTGTTCTTCAAGGTCCCAAATATATTCCAGAGGCTATGCTGTCAGTAAATTTCGTAGCGTCCAGGGGCTTTGACTATGTAAAGAGGAAACTTCGAGTTCCGCGTCAAACATCAGTATCTCAGGTACACCGTAGATCAACCATGGTGTACAGTCCAGAGATGATGGAATAGTTGAGTGAACTAGTCTCATAGCTTCATCAAGATAAGTAAATACTCTATTAGTATAATTGTCCTCAGACTGAGTGGAAGATTCATTAGCACCTTCCATGGTCACGTGAGAAGTACTCTTGTAAGTCTAGTAGCTGGAGGCATCTTGGTATATGTATTTGTCTGATTGAATTTATAAACATGAGCGAAGGCTCCTCCTTTTATATTGGAGTGGACCTTCACTCCCCCACTACCGTTTTCCGGTAGGTGTGCACAATATTCATTGTGACATCTTAATTAGGAGATCAAAGGGCCAACTTGTAACAAGTTGGTTTAGCGCGGTGCATAAACCCCTGACTCTCACTCTTTGATTCTCAACAGACTACATCACTGCACATAGCACCAGTTTAGAGTAGTTCGGCCACGCATCACAAAATGTCTGATGTTGCATGAATGTACGCACACTGTGCTTAGACGGTGCACAAGGTGGTGATTTCCTAATTTGGAGAACAATAGGCTTGCATCTTTTGACATGTGTTATTAATATAATCGTAGGAAAAACACTAGCTATACTTACTTTCTCACTATGACCTACACAATTTCACTAAGTTTTGGGTTATATTTAATGCTTTTGTATATATTATAGTGAAGATTTACCCACATATAGAAGTGGGCTTTTCTTTCCTTAATCCTGATAACCATCCCAACTAGTCAATATATATTACCAGACCCAGAAGAAATTCTACTTGTAAATTATAAGATGTACAGAGGTTCATCTTTACATCTCTACATGTAATTAAGTTCTGAAGGAATACTTTCTTCGGGCAAAGTAACATCCGTACACCAGAAAGTATAAAAAAGGTTTTAGGCATCAGTCTGTATGCAGTAGTAAGTAAATTAATTTTAACAATACGATAAGCGAGGAAACTTTAGGGGTCTAATAGTAGTTTTTTCTGTATCTAAGGAAGAATAAAGTTTCTGCTGGACAAAACTTGGTCGTGATATTGCAAATTTTAGAAGGAACCAACTGATAAAATAACTATTACCTAAACAGATTGGATTATCTGGAGGGAATTGATTTAGAGAATTACAGGAAAATAGATAATTACAGGAAAATAGATAATGACAGGAAGAATAGAGAATTAAAGCATGTTGTTTAGAGTATTTGCAGGAAGGGTGCTCCCCGTTGAGCCCTGGTACTCCTGAAGTCCTATAAAATACATAGCTCTCCCTGTTTTCAGACTTCATAGTAACAGTTAAGTAAGTCATCGTTATTGTTTATACCAATTTCTGATGAGTCTTGTATTGGACAACATCTTAGTATGTCCTGCCACAGTTGTAATCTTGATTACTCTTATACAATGGGGCAGCATCTCTTCTCCTTTTATATTGGAGTGAGTCTTCACCGGAGGCCTACCACATTTGTGGTAAGATTTCTAGGAGGTGGTTATATTAACCACCTTGTTCAAATTGGTGGTCACGGACAAATATTTGATCGCTTTTCAGCATATGGATACAATAAAAGCTCTAGCATCCCTTGACTTTTAACAATTAGCTTACAGAATTATTACATAATAGAAATTAGTTTGGGGATATGATATGTGCAGGACGAGTTAATTTAGAGAAAATTACTGCATGTGACGTATGGGTTATAGTTTCAGGTTTATTGACTTATGTACGGTTAAACTTTGCTCTTGACCAAAAACATCACACTATCTAAAAACCGTCAGTCTGTTTAAGGAAAGGATTCTGCACCTGAGCTTGATGCTGAACATGCAAGGCACCGCACTTGTTTCAGACCTGCATGGTCAAGGACAAGGTGCAGGAGGATGGGAATTATGAAGGATGATAATTAGTGCAGATGCAACACTTTCAACCTTAACTCCGCATTTGTGGTTGTGCTGGCAAGATCAGGTCTATTGTGCGTGCATGGTAAATGCACGCAGTCCCGTGAGAAATCTATATAAGAGCGTTGGTCGCTCATCTCTCTCTGCATAATCTTCCAAAAAAAAATCAGGTAATACTGATTAAAATGGTCATGAATTACTAAGTTGTTGGTAAGAACTACAAAAGTCACCACATGTGAACACCCTCAGCCACACAAACTTCTGACAGAAAATATATAACACAACTACGTTTGCTGGGTATACATCTCTAGTCATTCCCGATTTCAAATATATAAAACTGTTTTAGATGTTTGAAATTTAGTACGTTGATATTCCTTCAGGAGGAATCTTCTTGATAGACTTCTAGGGAAGGTCCAACTCTGGTTAAAACAACGAGCTCAGTTGAAGATGGCACGACAAGTACAATAAACGCTAAGAGAACCGGATTGATAAAAGGAATTGGGTATGGCTTAGTAAAGTATGCAACAATGCGTGAAAATTAGATTTACCTTCGATACCTAGTCATCAATCCGCACTGGTGAAATGAAAAGCTTACCAGTGTATTGCTTGTATCCTTCCAGTATGTGAATACCGGTATTATCATAGGCTTGGACACAGTTGGCTACTACTGTGTAGTAATGAATCGTAGAGACAAGTCGCTGATGTATTGCAGTTGAAGCTTTTACCTATAGGCGTAATATTTGCTATAGACCAGGAACCCAAGACGACCGCCTACCAAAAATAGGTTTATTTACAAAATTTAGAAAAAGGTATTCTTAATTACTTTACTTTTGGAATTATCCAATTAAATTATCCCCCTTATAATTTGGAAGAGAGAATGGTCTGCAGTGGTATACTATACTATACTGTACTATCTATACTATACTGTACTATCTATACTATACTGTACTATCTATACTATACTGTACTATCTATACTACACTGTACTATCTATACTATGAGTAATATGACTATCTTAGGCCATAATATAAAGATTGGTCAGAATCTACTAGCAGTATACTAGGACTATGACTATGAATTACTTTTTAAGCCGGTGAGATGGTCGTTTTAACTTTCATTATAACACATTACCGTTTATTGATTAAAAGGTCTCTATATATCTATTTGGTTCACCCATATTTAATTTTGATAATATATATCTTTATATACTATGACTATAGCAGAACAAATAGTATAAAGCTTTGTAATCTTCCTTCCCGTACCAGTATCCACTTCTTCACTATATTTAGCCACGGCACGCCGTTAAGGTGAGTATGTGGTGGTCTTTAATTCATGGCTCCGATTCTTCGTCAATATATATGAACTTTGCACAAGTGACTGTGACTGTGAAAGTAGCAATTATAAGTTTTGCTGTATCATTATCTGAATAGTATCTGTATAAAGTTACCTATTATCAATGACTTCATCATCTTATTCCCCACTTCTTTGGTTATTAGTTTCTGAGCCATGGAGAGTGAGGTCCTAATTTTAAACAATATACATTCACTCAAATAAATAATGGTGCCTTCACCATATGTAATTCTATAGTACATACTTAAGAAATTATAGGTCCTAATACTAATAATGGGAATATATTTTTCATAGAGTTCTATTTAGAACCCGGTAACAGATCCGTTCAAGGACCTTTTTCGCTACAGTTCTTTCCGGAAATTATGCTAATCGTATATTATATATAATTTAATGTTATTCCACGACTTGTATTTATTTTACTTCTTTTATTCTATTAATTATTTCTTTATTCTGAAGTGGAAAAAAATACACTTATTTCTTTTAGCAGCTAATATACACTTCAATTACTTGATATTAGTTAAATTGTTAGATTCTTTATGATAGTTTAGTACTTCCAAAACTCTGTTTATTCGTGGATGGATTCTCAGAATGAGGAATCCTTGAGTCTTATATAGGAAAAGCAGAGAAGATCCGATAGAAGTTCGACAACCTTCTAAAAGGAGGCTGAGTCGACATTGTGACTCCACTCCTTGGGATTGTCTTCTGCACAGCAATCATCGGAAAAAACCTCGAGCGAACAATGGGAACCCCTTCCCATTGTTCTGTTCAGCAAGATTTATGGCAATTCCTCCTCTGATCGCGCATCGTAGGTGATTTTACTCACATGGGTAGTGTGATACCCATGGGGGATCTGACTTAAATATAGTAATTTTATATTCCCCTTATTAGCTTCGAAATGTGTTGCTATGTACCTGTATATAACCTTCTATTGAAGCCTTTTAGAAACCACTAATTTTCTATTTCTTTATCCAATAAAAATTAGAGACATAGTTTATCTGCTTCTCGTAGATCTTTTGTGCATACTATAATTGTTGGAACATATGGCTTGTGTCAACCTGGGAGTGCAGGTAACTGCGAAAAAGGTTACCTGCAGTATAAGGTCAAGGTTAAGATACAGGTTTGCACACAAGAGGACCAGTCGCACATGTTTCAACAAGTTGGTGGTGCACGGGTGTCTTGGCTACTCGCACCTCGCTACATCAAGAAACTTCAGCCAAGCACACTAACTCTTACTGCCTCATAGTTGCATCGGCGACCGCTACACCAGAGCCTACCTCAATAGATTCGTCTCATAGATTCAGTTCATAAATTTGGCTCATATCCTCGGCAAATAGACTCTCAAATAGACTCAGCTCAAATTGGCTGATACAATCGGCTCAAATTGGCTCATAGAATCCGCTCAAAGCCACTCAAATCGACTCAAATCGACTTGTAGAATCGGCTCTTCGGCTCTTCGGCTCATATAGGCTTCTTTTAGTCTTCACCTGTACACATCCTGCATCATGTCTTACATCTCCACTTTTCCAGGGTATTCTCGGTTTATCCGGCGAATCAAAAAAATTGTCGGGTCCATCTGTAAAACAGGCCCCGTTCCTCGTCACGTGGGCGTGATTATGGATGGAAACCGCCGGTATGCCAGAACTCGACAAATCGAGCTCCGAGAAGGCCATAATTTGGGTTTTGATAGTATGGCAGCTATTCTCGAGCTCCTCTACGAGTCAGGCGTGGAGTGTGCTACAGTGTTTGCGTTTTCCATAGAAAATTTCAAGCGGCTGGCACATGAGGTTCTGTGGCTTATGAATTTGGCTAAGCTGAAGCTCATGTTAATGAGCCAGCATGGAGAATTATGCGAGAAGTACGGTATTCGCATCAAAATCTTGGGCAACGTGGCCTTATTGCCCCCCGATGTGCAGCAAGTCTTGAAGGAGACCGAGAAAATGACAGAAAAGAATACCAGGGCTGTGCTCAACGTGTGCTTTCCGTACACGTCACGTGACGAAGTGACTTATGCCATCCGTGAAATTGTTGGGGAATCTGTGGAGGACCCAGGCCTTGAAATCAACGAAAAAACCATAGATGACTATCTCTACACGCGCGAAGCGCCACCCTTGGACTTGTTGATCCGGACCAGCGGCACCAACCGACTTCTGGACTTCCTCTTATGGCAGTGTGTGCCGCTGCTGTGTGCAATCGTGTTTTCTGACAAGCTCTGGCCGGAGTTCTCACCTTGGGACATGACCAAGATCTTGCTCACTTGGAGCTTTAACTGCTACTGGTACGGGTCCGGAAACGGCCGCCCCGCCCGCACCGGTGTCGAATCCGAGGTATTACTGCCCCAGAGAAGACCGCATGATCTGTGGCTGAACTGGGCCAGTACATCTCCTAATACGTCTGTTTCCAACTACTCATTATCTGCCAAGCTGACGTCTGCATGCACCAACGACACGCATTACTCGGAGGAGACCTACGATGCGAACCTGAAGGAGGAGTCTTGATTTAGGATTTTATCTGGACATGATACTGGATATTCTTAGTACTGGATTTACTCAATCTTCTTACTACACTTTGATTTGTGAGGGTGCATTGGGTGGTCAGTATAAATCGGAGAATTAGAAGTCAAATCATATATTTATATTAGATATCGGGATATCGGAGACATTCATTGGGATACAATTCAATATCAGAGTCGAATTTGCTATCAGAGATCAACTTATTTTCCAAGTTGATTTATATGTTCATGATAGATTTGATACTCTGAGCAATTTCAGAGTCAAGTGAAATTCAAATCAGAACTCAATTACAGAATCCAAATCAATCAGAGTGGAACTTGATTAGAGTGAAAATGAATATTTAAGTTGGGCTCAAAATCAATTATTAGAATATTGTCAGTTATCAGAATAATATCAATTGATCAATACCAAGTTCATATCAGGGGAAGTCCCATTCAACATCACAAAGAAATCATTATCAAAGTGGAGGGGGATAGTGTTTATCAGAATCTTATCAGACCTTTATTAGTCTCCAGTACAACACCTGCTTATAGTGAACCCTGAGGTGTCAATCTTTTTTATTACGCCAATGGTGTACCTGGAGCCATCGTCCAACACCTGTTTTGGACATTTATATACCATTCCCAGAGTTGGCTATTCGGGTATGTATTTTCCAGGTCAGTTCGGCTCACTAAGCGAATTTCCTTCTAGACTCCTAAACTGCCTTTTTTTGTTGGGAATAGTGAACCAGGATTAAGTTTTGTAAGTGTTCAATAAGGGAATTTACCAAGGTGCAACACTCGTGACCTTGATTCAGTGCCAGACAACCTAAAATAAGTAAGACTTGGTGGTGACTACGAAAGCATAGAATTTCAGATCAGATGGATTGACTCAGGTGAAATGTTGCTTAGATATCAATTCAGTCTCAGATTAAGTGCAGTTTGAAAATCAATCAGAACAGTCTTTTTAGATGGAGTATATTTATTCAACATTGAAATGGTGGACTTGCATGGCTAACTGCTGACAACTCTGCTGTTCACTTTACTCCCCGGCTCTGCGCTTGTCAATTCAGAAGTGTATACCCTTCAGCCAGAGCCGTCAACCTACCGTGACTTTGACTTCATGACCTTTGTTCAGTTTTCTCATCACTACCGAGAATTGACCACAAGCAGTGATATGGATATATTCCACAGGAGATGAGAATACTCTGCTGTACCATAATGATAAAGCAGGCTTTGATGTTCTGGATTTAGAGGATACTTTCTTGGAACCAACTACTTTGGTTATGCAGGAAACCTGCTATAATGTCAACCAGGTTACTTGAAGACCATTTATGACTACTGTTGAAGCCGCCCCAGACGTACTAAACCAGGTTTATCTGAAGCACCGAAGGCAGTCAGTGGAAAAGTATGTGTTTACTCGAAGTAGTGGATTGGTTCCAGCATGATAGTGGTGAAATACCATCCACATACATTGCAGGGAATGCACGAGATTTCAAGGTCATTATCATTATCATTAATATGGAGATTAATGGCCATTGATATTCTCACTGAAATTACTGATATGATCAATTTGTCTTTACTCTCAGATTGCCCAGAAACTACAGTTGTGGAAAAATCACTAATGTCTTCAGTAGCTGTCCACATTGTGGTGGTCCAAGAGACTGAAAAACCAATGAATTGTCGAAGTCTCAACTTATTTTAATGGTTTGTTAAAACCATACTTCTTGATTGAAGTCGACAACTGAAGTAGTCAGCTGAGCTGAGCTCCTGGATGGCTCTACTTCTGGTCATAAGGATATGATTGCATTGATGGCACCTAAAATCTTCCGTCTATTTTAGGATGAACTATAATGACTTGCTTTGAATGATACTGTAATGCATCCACGACACTCATTACTCTACTGACTATTGACTACTGAATACTGATCCAACTAGTTCATTCCAGACACATCAGTTGGTTGATTTGATATGACAGTTAAACAAACTTTTAATTGATCATAATAACTTCAAACTATATTTAAGCTTTTTATGGTCTTCTGATTATTCTTCAAAGTATTTATTGCTATATTAAAGAATATTTATTTATCTTCATTAATCTATTGAGTAAACTCTATGAGTATTTGATAACCTCAATTAAACCATATAAAGTTAATTATAAAGTTAGATCCTTGGATAATTATAGCTGTACCGATTACATGTGTAAATCACACTACCAACCCAGGGGTCTTATACCACTTTCCCACAAAGCTACTGCTGGAAGTACACTCCTGGAGCGGACATTCTGCTCACAAATACCAGGCCATGTTCTGGTAATAATCGGATGCGGAGCTAAGCGTTTCAAAGGGCTTTTTTATTCTCCTTTAAGTTTACAAGACCATGACCTGTTGTAAATTATCAACGAATAAACTGAATGAGTATGAAAGACTGTAAATAGTAGAGTAGTATAGAGTAGTAGTGGCTTGACTAACGTTGATTGGATGGAAAACAGTATTTTCCCCTTTCTATGGCCTCCCAGAGGATTATAAATATATAGTAATATATACTGTAATATAATATAATTTTAAACCTGCTGGGATAGTTGTCATAATGGTATGCGCACTACCAGCATGACTCACTTATCCACCGCAGGCTCTCTTGTCTACACCATGGATTTAGTCAACCACCTCCCGGACCGCCTTTTGTTTGCAGTCCCCAAGAGTATGTATGAACTTTGGATTGGTTAAATGTTTCATGCTTCATTCTTCATTCTTGATTACTGACTATAGAGGGAAGATTATACGAAAAATGCTGTACTTTACTTGCTGGCGCAGATATCCAATTTAGAAGGTCAAACCGCTTAGATATTGCCCTTTCTACAAACCTTCCCGTGGCTTTGATCTTTTTACCCGCAGCAGATATCCCTACTTTCGTGGGCGAGGGTAAATGTGACTTGGGAATCACAGGCTTGGACCAGGTCATGGAGGCTGACATTTTTGACTCGGTATCGGACTTGTTGGACTTGCAATTTGGTAAGTGTAAGCTCCAGGTTCAGGTTCCCGCCCAGGGTTCTATTGATTCCCCTGAGCAGTTGGTGGGGAAGAAGATTGTGTCGTCGTTTACGAGACTATCCGAGGATTTCTTCCACAAGTTGGAGAAAGCCGAGGGCAAGGAGCAGGGTATCACCAAGATTAAGTACGTGGGCGGGTCTGTGGAGGCGTCATGTGCTCTTGGAGTTGGAGACGCTATTGTGGATTTGGTGGAATCGGGGGAGACCATGAAGGCTGCGGGGCTCAAGGCCATCTGCACGGTTTTGACTACGTCGGCACACTTGATCTCGTCGAAGAATCCTAGATTTCCTGATATCGTGCAGACCATCCACCAGAGATTCGAGGGCATTATGGCGGCGCAGAAGTACGTGTTATGCAACTACAATGCACCCCGGACGATTTTGCAGGAGGTGTTGAAGATCACGCCAGGACGCCGTTCGGCTACAATCTCGGCTTTGGAGAAACTGGCTTCTGACCCGGAGGAGTGGGTGGCTGTGTCGGCCATGGTAGAGAAGGTAAACATTGGCGATGTGATGGATGCCTTGAAAAGGGTCGGTGCCTCCGATATCTTGGTATTTGACATTGGAAATTGTAGAGTGTGATTTAGAGACCTTATGTGGTGTGAATAATAAACTTTGTACTGATTTATGTGTGATAAATGGGTTTAGCATACTCGTGGTGCACTGGTCTAGTATTCATGGTGCACGGATCTAATGCTCTACCGGTCTATTTTTGCCGCACAGGTTCATATCTAATCGCCACCAACTCAACTACGCACACTACACCATGTCCAGAGAAGACCCCTTGAAAGCAGAGAAGGATTTCTCTGCAACTCTCGACGAGCAGATCCCCTTAATCGAAAAATTACCCAACTACTCCAATGCACTCGAGCGCTACTTGGTGCTCGAAAAACAGATCCGCCAATCGTCCGATTTGCCCCTGAGCAAGCGGATATTGGCCAAAATCGTTCAGACCTTGGTAGCCCATGATGACTGGCAGCAGCTTAACGAATTGATTGTTACTCTCTCCAAAAAACACGGCCAATTGAAAACATCCATCCAGGTCATGGTTCAGCACGTGATCAGCAGTTTGGACAAGTTGCAAAACTCCGTGGAATCGCAGTTGAAGACTAAGATTCAGTTGATTGAAACCATCCGGGCCATCACTGATAAGAAAATTTTTGTGGAGGTCGAGCGAGCCACCGTTCTGAGAATGCTTTCGGACATATACTTAAATGAGAAGAACGACTTGGACACTGCCACGGACATCTTGTGTGATTTGCAGGTGGAGACATATTCGATGATGCCTTTCGAAACAAAGGTTGAATACATTTTGCAGCAGATGGCGTTGAATTTGAAGAAACGGGACTACATGCAGGCCAAGATCTTGAGCCGCAAGATCTTGCTTAAAACGTTGAAGAATTTCGAAAAGGCCGATGAGTACAAGGCCGTTTACTTGAAGGACTTGTTGCAGATTAACGAGTACGAAAACGACTATATTTCCATTGTCAAGAACTCGTTGCTATTGATGGAGATTCCGCAGGAAAAGGAAGCCGCCTCTTACAAAGACTTGTTGGTACTGATCATCTACAACATCATCTTGTCGCCGTTTGACAACTTCCAGTCGGACTTGATGCAGAAGATTAAGCGCAACGCCGTCTTCTCCAAGAATGTGGATGCCAAAATCGTTGCTCTTTTGGACATCTTCACCACCAACGAGCTCATCCTGTGGGACACCATCGATAAGGAATACACCATGGCGTTTTTCTCCAAGTCAGCCGTGTTTTCCAACGAACAAAACACGAAAAACCTCCACAAGCGTATTATCGAGCACAACTTACGGGTCATCAACAAGTACTATTCGTTCATCCAGTTGCTGCGCTTATCGTTCTTGTTGAACTTGACGCCGCAGGAGGCCGAGCACTACGTGAGCGAAATGGTCAACGCGGGAATGATCTCCGCCAAGATCAACCGTCCAAAGGGAGTTGTGAAGTTCGACAAGTTACAACACGGCACCGCTGCTGGAGCTGCGCACGTGACCAGCAACAGCGAGAATATCAACGAGCTCTTGAACAACTGGATCTACGACGTGGACAAATTGTTGGAGGAAGTTGATAGCATTGGGCACTTGATCAATAAGGAGGAAATGATGTATGGCATCAAACAAAAGGCATGAGTGGTCATGGAGGTTGATGTTTACTTTGATGGAGATCGTACTTTGAAAATTGTACTTTGCGTGATCTTGAACTTTATGATTTTGGACTTCCATGATCTTGTGACTTCCATGATCTTGTGACTTCCATGATAATTGGTGTATCTCCAATACATCGTCGTCTGGTTCAGCTACAGTTATTGTAATGTCAGTCTAGTTGTTAGATTTTTGTGAGCGTCCAGTACCTCATTTGTTATATCAATTAGTAGTGTGCATTCAAATGGTTTTAAATTCATTCATTCACCTAACATTACTATAAAACTGATGAGTTTACATGATCACTGCAAAAAGAAGCGACACAAGAAGTACCGAGAAAGAAGACGTCATCGAGCCACTGGCATTGCTGCTCCGGCTGGACGATGAACCCGAGCTTCTTCCCCCAGTAGAGGAAGAGCCACTTCCTGATCCACTGGAAGATTCACTTCCTGATTCACTCGATCCACTTCCGCCATTCTCATCATTGTTTCCTTGGGCAACACAAGCCCATTGCGTGTTGGCGTCGAAACCTGAGCCGGAGGGTTCCTCTGTGCCCCTGATATACTTTAAAGCACCCTTTGGTGTGTCAGGAATGTCATTGGAAGCCTCCCATGCAGAGCTTCTTGGAGGGCACTGGTTGTGGGGTAAGTTTTCCTGATACTGGCCATCACCACTGGGGTTGGACACTTTTGAGAACTGGTTCTTTAAGTTGTCGTAGTCCTGGTTGGTCTTTATCGACTTTCCGTCCAGCGAAATCTCCACCAATCCAAAATTGTTAGCTTCCTGAGAGTACTCGTACACAAGACCTCCGGAAAAGACGTGGGTCATTTTCTCCGAGAAGATGGAAGAGATTTCCGTGAAAGGTCTGGGGGTGACCTTGTTACATCCAAATTCTGAGAAGAAAATAGGCACGGAGTAGTTGGAGTAGCTCTCCACCTTCTTGTCATATCCAGACGTGGTGAAAGACGACTGGCCACACCACGAGTAGTCGTTAAACCCGTACATGTCCACCCGGGCCATATTGTCGTCGCCACAGTTGAAGTAGAGTGCACTCTCAAGCCGGTTTACCTCCACATCTGCAGCAGAGTAGCCCACTGGAATACGTCTCAAGCCGGTGTTCTTCTGAAAGGTCTTGATGTCACGCACCACAGCCTTGACATATGTGGCAGCAGGCGTCGTGTTGCCATCGTTAATCACTTCGTTGGCTGCAAAAAATCCCAACGTGTTGTCGTATTTCGACATCATTTTCACTGTCGCAAGCACCTCGTTCAAGTACATGGTGTTGTAGGAACATTGTGCACCTTTGTCACGAGCAATCAGCGCCTTGGGCACGTTTGTGTCCAAAATCAAGTAGATGCCAGCATCGTCCAAGGCTTTCATGCAGTCGTCATGGTTGGCAGTATTGTCAATGGAGTAGACACGGATAGTATTGATTCCTAACTCTTTAAAGTACTTAATATCACGCTCACACGTGGTTTTATCAGCAAGTGGGTCGAAGAGCTTGGAAGAGCCTCCTGGTTGGTAATCGAGGCCACGAATGTAAAAACGCTGATTAGTGTCCTTGACAAAAAAGGCATTTCCTCTAGTCTCTATAGGCGAGAGTGCAGCCATAGCAAGCGGAAGAAGGAACAATGAGAAGAACATCTGGACCCTTGGAATGTAAACTGATTAATGATCTGTAAAAGTATGAATATCAGAATATTTGGATATCTGATTATTTGAATATGTGATCTGATTATTTGATCTAATTATTTGATCTAATTATTTGATCTAATTATCTGATCTAATTTCTTTTTTCTGATGAAATTTCAGTGTTGTAAGCCTATTAAATTGCCAGTCTTGTAATTTTAGTGTAAGATTTGTGTCGGAGGAAATGAGCTTTTTTATAAGACAAGAAATTTGGTGCTATTTTTGAATTCTGCAGCAAGTGGAGGCTTATGCTGGATGTGCGGCATTTTCTGCCGGACTATTGTTTACGATTTGGTGTGTTTTGCAGGGCCGCATAATTTGTCTCAGCCGGCGACGCCTCGTGAAAAAGGAGCCATGCTTCCAAAAATACAAGGCCAAGCTACCGGAATGAACTGTGACATGGGCTCAATACGCTAAAGAAGCTTTCTCTCGTTACTTACATACAGTGTGCAGTATCAAAGATTAAATTAGGTAATCCAATATCAAACAAATAATTGTATACAGGACCTGTGTTCTGTCTAGACAAAAAATTGTTTAGAATGCGCATGTGGTGGTAAAAGTGATTACGTAATGGAACGATTGCTAAATGATTGTGGAATTATTGTGGAATTATTGTGGATTTATTGTGGAATAATTGTTACGATATGAAACGATATCAAGGGACATGTTCCTGGTCGAGCCAAGAGCGACTTCTTGAGGCGCAGTAGCTTTCTTGGTGACTTTTCAGTGCGAGTTATGCAGGAAGGAATTTATGAGCAATGGTAATAGACAGTCAAGACGGCGTGAGCTAGGGTTGGTCGTAGTTACATGAACCCATGTAGTCCCTTTTTAGTGGAAATTGTTACTGATTTTTCATATAGAATTTTTTGACTATGACAATCCGATAAGAGTTCAAACAATGTCGGCTTGTATGCAGGATATATCATAAAAAAAATAATTCATTACTATTGAATTACACGAGAAATATTTCTGATGGGTTTGGTGTATTGGAGAACATCTTGGTATGTCCTGCCACAGCTGTTATCTTGATTACTTTTATAAAAGGGTGCGACAGCCCTCCACCTTATATTAAAGTGAGCTTTCACTATCTATTGCCACAAACTTGTGACAGTCCTTTCAATGTTTACATTGAGATAACTTAATTAGGAAAACTCACTTATGACTTCAAGTGTTTACTCTGCAGTGTGCATTAGTCACGCAATCCTTTGTTTTTCTGACATTATAAACTTATTTTTCTTTACATGAGTATACAAACCAAGGAATGATAGATTATATAATTCCTAAAGCTATTATCACAGATGTCCCTATCATATTTAACTGATACTTATATCAAAATTCTGCGTTTTATACTAGTATCATCTTGCTAGATTGTTTGAAGTGGTACTTGACATTTGTATGGTACTACTTAAAATATACCTCTTAAAATAGTAGTACTTATTGGAAATGGCAAGATTTGCCATGATCACGGTTGTCTACTGTATATTTTTGAAATTCTAGGTGAATCCTAGTGTGTTTTGTCACTTACTAATTAGGTTCTAAAACAAATATTGACTGGGGTTATGCACTGGTACGAGCCTTACTAATTATAATTTCAAACTGATTCTTGAAACTCTAATTAATGACTTTTGACCACTTTTTAAGCCTTTGAACACTTTTGATCACTTTTGAAAATGTTTATGTTTGAATTTCTTTAGTTGCTCAAAAATCTTATGTTATGTGCGAAAAGAAAGGATTCCTTTTTTAGGCTGAAGCTAAAAACACTACAAAAAATCAAAACTTCACGAAATTTTTGTTATACTACTCAAATATACAAAAAAACAAGTAGAAGTCTCTGGTGCCAATCCCCAACACCGCCTCCAAACCGTCACTTCTGAAAATTGCTCTGTATAGCGCTTTCTTTAGCGGAAACTACCTATAAGCATGTCACCATCCCATAGTTTTCGAGTCCCAGTACTGCAAAAGAAGCTCATTAGTGCGTTTTAATCTAACGCCGGTTTTATCTAGCACCATTCGACTTCATCAACCAACCCCAAAATGCTCATAGTTGGTGGCTTGGTGGGTTTCTAAATAGGAGTACTGCATACAGTATCGCACAGTCGCCAACTCAACACGCTCACCAAGCCGTATCATCAACTTAACACCCTCACCAGGCCATATCACTAATGGCCAGCCAGATACACTTCCTAGATATCAAAGGAAAACCACTCCTCTCGCGGGATTACAAGGGAGATGTTCCCTCCTCTGCTATAGAAGCTTTCCCGCTTCTCCTCCTTGATTTGGAGCAAGATGATGCCCTTTACAAGCCCTACATCAACCACAACGGGATCAACTATGTGTTCATAAACCACAATAACCTCTACGTGTGTGCGTTGACCCGAAAAAATGAAAACATAATGACCATCATTGTTTTCTTATCCAAGGTCATCGAGGTGTTGGCGCAGTACTTCAAGTCCTTGGAGGAGGAGTCCATTCGGGACAATTTCGTCATCACCTACGAGTTGCTAGATGAGATGATGGATTTTGGCGTCCCGCAGACAACAGATTCCAAAATATTAAAGGAGTACATTACTCAGGACTACTACAAATTGATCCGCAAGACGGCACTGCGTATAGTACAGCCTCCTAATGCTGTGACCAATGCGGTCAGCTGGCGGAAGGACGGCATCAGCTATAAGAAGAACGAGGCGTTTTTGGACGTGGTGGAGTCCATCAATATGCTTATCAATGCCAAGGGCCAGGTGTTGAACTCGGAGATTTTGGGTGAGGTGAAGATGAAACTGAAGCTCAGTGGTATGCCAGACCTCCGGCTTGGGCTCAACGATAAAGGCATTTTTACTCTGACCGGAGAAGCTGATGAAGATGGAGTGTCCACCGAATCCAGTGGCTCTGCGAAGAAAATCGAAATGGAGGATATCAAATTCCACCAATGTGTCCGCTTGTCCAAGTTCGAGAATGAGCGTATCATCACTTTCATCCCGCCAGACGGCGAGTTCACCGTGATGTCGTATCGGTTACTGTCGGCGCAGTTCTTGATGAAGCCGTTGATTCTTGTCAAGTGCAAGACCGTAGTGCACAAGCATTCCAGGGTGGAGATCGTGTGTCTGGTGAAGGCGCAAATCAAAAGGAAGTCTACAGCAAATAATGTGGAGGTGATGATTCCCATTCCGGAGGATGCAGACACGCCCAAATTCACCCCGGAGTACGGTACCGTTAAGTGGATACCAGAAAAGTCGTGTTTGGTATGGAAAATGAAGACTTTTCCGGGCGGAAAGCAGTACCACATGAAGGCAGAGTTAGGGTTGCCCGCTGTGGTGGACGAGGATGCGCTAATGCCTAAGATTCCCATCAAGGTGAACTTTTCCATACCGTACTTCACGACGTCGGGAATCCAAGTGCGTTACTTGCGTATCAACGAGCCCAAGTTGCAGTACCAGAGTTACCCATGGGTGCGCTACATTACGCAGTCTGGCGATGATTACACGGTTAGAACAAGATGATCATGGAACCAGTGAGAATTAGCTACTTGTAGAGCTCCTCTGCTGGATCATCTCAGATTAGATGTCAGGTATTGTTTGGCTTAACTGGGTCCGAACCTTCAGAACATCAGGGCATCACCAAAACTTTCAAGAATATGACTTGCTGCAACGGCACTGGAATTGCTTTCAAATGAAGCCAAGCAAGAGAACAACTCCTACATAGTGCATGAACACTCGAATGTGCCTATTCACTAATAGGCGGGGAGAAGGCCAAATCCACAACTGGATGAACATTGTCTTTCATCAGGAATTAAGCTATGCTCAGTTGAACATATCTTGGTCTCGAAGAGCATGACAAATTCACGTCATATGGCTGAATGAATATTCCTGAATAGGATGGTCCTTCACTTATAGGTCCAATAAGATCAGTTCTAATAAGATTAGGTCATAAATTAAGCTCAATAAAATTACATCATAAAATTATATCGGTTACTACACATCACAATACTTTTCATCCTCGGATCACTATTTACCATCTCTCCCCTCTTTCTCTATGCACTTGTATAATAAATCCAATACAAACTCCTTGTTTTCCTGCAGGCCAGAACCCGTAAAAAACGGCACGTCAAGTTCCTTCAACTGTTCTTCGCACTCCTTAGCCAACAGAAGCTGCTGTTTTGCATACTTCAAATAAAGCTCATGGGAAGCCATTTTTCGGCGATTCTCGGCCTCCAAATTCACGCTTTGAAGCTTCGCCAAGCCCAACTTAGGCGACTCGACTGCACACAGCTCCCGGCGAAATTCCTTGTGGAACTGCCGCTGCTTCCATAGCTGGAACTCCACCAACTTCAACTTTTTCGGGTCGGAAACCACGTATTTCCGTATATACCATTCGGCCTCTTCTTGGTCTTCAATTAACCGAGGGTCACGCTCCTCGGCTGCGCGATTTAGTAGCTCGTGGAGTTTTTCGGTGTAGTAGTTTCTTTTCTGCGCCAATATGCTAAGCTCTTCCTGCTGGCCTTTCTTCCTGATGGCATGGGCAATTTTGGCCTCATTGTGCGGCTTAAGCCGCCAAAACTGCTTGCTCCGGGACGTGAGCTGGTAATTGCAGATTGTATGGTGGATGATCAGGTCTGTTTTCAGACTGCCTGGATGCGCCGAAGGTTTTGGCTTGGGGTTGGCCATGTCATAGTCCTGCGCTAAGTGCTTGTAGTGTTGAACTGCAAACATTCTTGTGAGACCAAGATGCAGGATGCAGGTGAAATGTGAGCGCGCACATATTGGCCAGATGCAACGCTTGCTACCTCAGGGCAATCAAGGCTGCGCGGGGTCAAAAGTGGTCTGATCCTTACCTGCAGGGGGCGTGCAGAAACCTTGATTGGTGGTATATATAAGGGCGCCCCGTCGCTTTTATGACTGGGCATTGATTCAGATTAGTCAATCAGGAAGCCCCTAGTTAAGAGTACACTTAACTTGATTTAGTCACGTGACATATTCCCTTCCACAATATGCAGATATAAAGTATGTTGAAAATCAAGGTGTGAGAGTGGGGGAAATCTTTGCACCTCACACTTGACTTGTTTCAAGAAGTGCCCTTGATTTCCTAATTGCGATGTCTCAATGATAATGTGCACACCTGGTGTTGGGGAGGAGTGAAGGTTCACTCCAATATAAAAGGAGCAGCTTTCGATCATGTTTATAACATGAACCAAGCTAATCAGACAAATACATATATCAAGAGTTTTTTTCACGTAACCATGGAAGTATCCCTTCAACAAAGTATAATGCGCAACATGTAGAGTTGAATGTGAGCCTGAGGTATATATATAGGAAACAAAATATGGAGACATTTTAAAGGGTGAAACGGTAGTTTTATTTTGGGTGAGTGTATGGCCATTGCACATTAAGCCCAAGGAATGAATAGTTAAAGTTACTGATGCACTAGTAGAATAAGGAATGTCAATGGAGAAAAACGGTACGTCAGTTGAGAAGTTTCGAAGTCAATAAGATTGGCCTACAAGTGAAGGTATGGTTGGTACACTTGCTGATGATTTGATTTTTTTTCTTGTCTAAGATTTGTAGCACAAATTCTGCAGGAATTTGAAGAGGTTTCCAGCTCCAGGGTGAATGGACAGAAATCCTTATGTTTTCATTGTCAAGTGCCAGTCCATCGACAATGAAGTTCACACAAAAACTGTATAAGAAAAAATCTAAAGTATGTCACCAAACTTGAATTGGATAAAGAAATAGAAAATTAATGTGGTTCTAAATGGCTCCAATATCAGGAGATTAGGACCCCACAGGTGCATGCCAACATATTCGAAGCTCTACTATAGGACCTCCACCAATGCTTCCAAAACTGATAACTCAAAGAGTCTAGTGCGGAGATTTTTCCGGGTGGGGTAAGAACTATGATAGGATTAAGATGGAGTCATTGAAAAGATATTTATCGTTTTATGGCTCAAGACTTTAACTTATTACTTTAACTCACCACAGGCATTTTGTAATAGCCATAGTAACTGCTCCCCAGTCGCTTGTGCCAAGAGTTCATGTCCACGAAGAATCGGAGCCATGAATCAAAGACCACCACATACTCACCTTAACGGTGTGCCGTGGCTGAATATATTGAAGACGATGATAATATTTCAACTTATGTTTTAGTATATATTGATATACAGGGATATGTAAGTTGTACCTTATAAGACCAGAGAACTTAGACGAGGTGCGAGGTGGGTGAAAACTTTTCAACTATCAAAAACCTGCATATGATCATATACATATAACATATCCACGAAGTACCGTGACTCCGTGCCTCCTAGGTACTCGTTGACATAATAAACTGCTTCAAATATTATTAACAATACTAGACTATCTTGAACGAAGACACCTTTACGGGGAGTACGGGGACCGAGTGGGAAACTAATGTCTCTAGTTTAGGGGTATACCCACTTGTCTCACGCTTGACTTGGTAGAAAGTCTCAAATCCCTTTCCTCTAGAGTATCATCAATACCAAGAGGTAAGGATGACCTACTCGGAGTCGAAGCAAGAAACCAATGACATTTGTCACGAGCAAGACTATGACAGTTGTAGGTCCAGATAGGGAGAACTTGTAGAAGATCCAAGAGTCTTCAAAACCTTATGATTATTACCATTTGATTGACTTAGAATGAGCTTCAGAAAATTTTCCCACAGTTTGTTCTTACTGCTATGTCTTGTTGGCTCTTCAAAATTGAGAGCTCAGAAGCTTCCATAGTTTTCATAGTTTATATACATCCATACATCTATACTCTTTAATGCATTTTAGATCTTTGACTGTCTGTCTCTGGAAATAATATATTGGGCCTCTCTTCTGCCACTATACCATGGACCATGTGCACACCCATTCGATGAGCCAGCCATTGTCTCTGCACCAGCAAACCGAATACGGCCCGCTCCTTGGGCCAACTTGTCGCAAAATATCTTTGTTTCCCCGTACCCCAATCTGCCTGCCGAGTAAGAGCTACGAATCAGCATATCGCTATTCCACTCCCTGTGTATAATATTAAAAGGTTTCTTGATTGGACCAGAGGCAATCTGCCCCACCACAGGCTCAAACATGTGCCAGATCTGGTCTTTGGTCATCCGCTTAATATCCTTGGAAAGAGGGCTTTGCGTGAGAAACACAAGAGACGGCACATCGCTCATGGCCTGGTAATTAACGATGATGGTTGGATGGGCCCAAGTGTTGGTGCCCCGAGCCAGAGGCAGCGCCAACACGTAGAAACGCTCGATGTCAAGTGGCCAGAAACACGCTTCAAACTCAAAAAAAACCTTGCCAAGTGATCCATACTCGCATTCCGAGTATACGGACGTGATGTGCGCAGGCAATGATGGCTTCCACTTGATGTAGCAAGGATCAGAGCGTTCGCTTATGCAGAGGAGACTGGCGGAGATGGTGCACACGACGTAGCGGCCCTCAAAGGTCCCGTTTGTCGTGTGGACAGTCACGCCCAGGTGGTGCCGGTCCACTTTGGAAACGTGCGTGTTGGTGTAGATATTATGTGTTCGGTATTGCACGGGGAGTTCGTGGAGTTCATTGTTGAACACCGTTTCAAAACCGTTTTTGACGTACGCATTCCGGCCCAAGTGGTCATCTCCATAAATAAATTGCTGTTTTGCCGAGGCCTCAGTCCACGAAATGCCATCACAAAGCTCCACCCAGAGCCGTACCACCTGCGGTGCATAATAGGCCTGGTCTGCCAGAAGATGTTTGCCCTGGGCCTTCACATACATGCGGCAAAGCTTCTCCACACTAACATCAGCGGCGTCTAGGTGGTCTGCATAGTATAAGGCGGCAAATATGGCCACTTCTTTTACCACGCTCTCGAACTTGTAGTTTTCAATCTCTTTGGTTTCTTTCGAGAGGTATCTGTGTTTACCATCATCAAAGAAGTAGTCGACATTCTTGAGCTTCTTTGCTTTCTCAAAGAGGGGATTTTTGAGCGCATCATGGAACCATGAAGCCCCAATATCATAATAAATAGAATCATTGAGCGTGGCTTTCTTTGAAAGAAGCCTTCCACCAAGTCTAGATCTTAGCTCCAAAATGACCGTATGTAATTCCTGCATTGTAAAGATGACAAGCTGTAGAAATGCCTGCCATATCAGTGCCAATAATAACGACACTATGAGACATGGTAAAGGTAAAGGTAAAGCAGGTGTAGGTGTTCAAAAGAATGGTTTAACCAATCTCTTTGATATTTTCAATCCTGTTTAGTACTTTTTTACACTTGATATCTGTATAGTAATGTTTCACACTTTTAAACTTTTCTAGGTGAGTTCACACTTTTAAACCTTTCTAGGTGAGTTCACACTTCAAATGAATATAACCTATGGATCAGGAAAACGTCGTATTTATATCTCATGCGAGATGGCGACGCTTTAGGAAGGTTGGTGCGGGTGCAGAAAAATTCGCAGCCAGACTCCCAGACTCGGGTTGGGGGTTGCAAATTCCGCATTACAATCTTTATATACTACTTCTGGCACAATATCACGTATTGAGGTATGCGTGTTTATGAGTAAATATAGTAATCAAACACTAGAGTAAATAGTGCTAAAAATCTTAAGTGCAGAAGGAAAAAGAAAAGTTTTGGAAGACCTGGAAAGGGACTGGAGAAAACTGAAGACGTCTAGAGTATGTACTTGGAGCAGACCCTTTCGACCTTGGACAAGGTCGGGGATTAGATGGCTATGAGATGAGTTACAATAATGTACAGTCACGTAGTAACTGGTAAACCAATCAGGGTCTGTATCAGTAGGGTTTCAACTATAATACACACGGAGCTCTATTCGGACCTTTCACATATGAAGAAAGATAGGAAGAAAAACAGGAAAAAAACAGAGGACAGAAGTTCAAACTACTGATCCCCTCAAGTTAGAATTGGAATTTGTACCATGAATTGCTTCCATATGTCAATGCATCATCATCATCCTTATAATTACTACAAGCTATAATGATAACAGAATGTCTTATAGATGGTCCAATCAATCCATAACTACTATTTCTTGGTTTTCATCACTAAAGTCAAGATGATTTATGTTTTCTTGTCAGTCTTTTTTGTTCTCAAAGTCTTTTGTGTTTGTCAGTCTTGGATTTGGGACTCTAACAATTAATGTATGTTCAAAGGAAGGACTGAATTTGTTCCTTTCTATGCAAATTCCTATTTACTTATCCATTTGATCTCACATCACGCTTTGACTTTTTGACCGAGGGAAATGATCTCTGATATCACCGTTATGTACTGCTGAGTAGCAAAAGCCAAAAAGCTCCAGATCTTAAACACCGCCAGACCTTTGTTCATGTCAAACACCGCCTTTTGGCCCATGCTCGTGACTGCTAAAAGCATCTCCACAGCCACCCTGATTGGCACGTCATTCGTCCATGAAGATGGCAGGATCTCACGGTGAAACACCCGGGCAATCATACGGACCACATCGGCTGAGCTGCATGCAGACCCGTCCTTTTTAGCCATGATTTCAGCCCATAAAAGGTCTGGAGTTCTGCATATAGAGACCGTGATTGTTGACACCAACTCCATCTGCTTATTCTCCGCAACTTCAAACGCTCGGAGCGTACGGAACACGCTTTGGGATACACTCTCCCGGAACGAGTCGGAGTTGATACAAGAAAAGACTAACGAGAGGGCATTTTTGGGGATTTCGGCTTCGAAGCCCATGTTCGGCTGCAAAAAATCCGCCAATACAACCAACCTTTTCAAAAACTTTAGGTATGTCGCATCTTCTTTGGCTGCCGTGTCAGACTTTACATTTTCCATCAACTTCACAAGATCCTGCTTGTGGATAAACTGGCCCCAGAAGAGCAGAAATGTTCTTGCCAATAAAAGAAAGAGAAGCGGAGAGCTCTGGCCTTTTTCGCTCAGAAGCCGGAGGTTTTTGGTAATGTTGTATCGCACCCATTTGCGGTCCAGAAGGAACCTTTGAAGATACTCGGGCTCCAAAAAGAGCGTTTCTATGCCCGAATCCGCCAACTTCTTCATGCTTTTTTTCTCTGCAGCCCGGAACCACAGCGCCCTGGCACCCTTTTCGGCCCAAAAGTCTGGGTCGCAGTTTGCAAGAGGGAAAAATGGCCCGTCGGTTTTGTTTTGGGCTGTCATTGGCTTGAAAATCTCGTCTATTTCAGAGATTTCCTCATTACACATGCGTTTCATTTCCTCACTGACCACTGACTCGTTCCATCTCATGTCAAGGTAGTTGTATTTGGAGTCTCCACGGCTCCCTAGCCTTTTCAGCTTGATTCCTGGATACACCAACTTGATAAGCTTTCCGATGATGGCATTTCCCATAATCACCTTTTGTCTGTTTTCTGCACTGATGGAGTCGTTGCCATATTTCTGCATGAGCTTGCGGCACAAGATATAGTACATTTTATATATGGAAACTCGGGGCAAGGCGTTTTTCTCATGCATTTTCTTGTGCACATCGGAGGTTTCGGGCAAATCCTTGGAATCGGCCAGTTTGAGCTCCGGGCTTTCTCTTTTGGGCTCATATATCACGAGCGTGGTGATGATCTTAAGCGCCAAAAACGAGCGGAGAAGTTCCTGGGTTTTGATGGACGCAAGTTTTTCTTGAGCTGACGGTTTGATTGAAGAATAGTAATTGGGATGTTCGAAGATGCCAAGTACATTTTGGCTGACCATGATTCCTGCAGGTACCGACCCAGTCGGTACAGACTTGTCAATCTTGGAGTTTGGAGGGGTATTTTGGAAGTAAATTCCAAACGTCGACGCATGAAACAAAAGATTGTACAAGTCGTCTATACATAGAAAAAGGCGGTCTTCCAAGAGAATAGCCAAGAGGAAGTGGTGGAAATTCGACACATTGACCATCTGGAGCCGGGGGAGAAGGCCCAGTAGAATGTGGTCACAGAGCTCGTACTCGTGGGGGAGAAACATCAAGTGGGGGCTGGCTGGCTCAATGGGGGCATTCATGATTTCCTTTTTGGGGATGCTTTCTGCCTTGGATTTTATCTTTTGTTCCGCTATGCGGTGGGAGCTCTTGTGCTGAGACTCCAACTCGAATTTTCCGTAGTTATCTCCCAACGAGAACATATCCAAATGAGATGAGATGGAGATGTTTTTAGTATGGGAAGCCCTGGGAGGTGCGCCCGAAAAAGGCATTTGGAAGGGCAGGTTACCAATAACATCAGAAAAGGTAAGGTTCCCAGCAGGCGAATAATGCGATGGTTTCTGGAACATTTCTATGCCGGTGAAGACAAAGTTTCCTACAAGGGTTCGATTGTCAGAACCCGGTCGATAGGCCATATTGGGGAGGACATCTTCTAGATTTGGATTGTGTAGATTTTGCATTTGCACAATTTGAAGATTTGGATTAGGGAGATTGGGATCTGGGAGATTGTGATTAGGGAGATTTGAATTAGGGAGATTTGGATCTGGGAGGTTGAGCTCTGGGGCATTTGGATTGGAAAGACTTGGATTGGGAAGATTAGGATCTGGGACATTTGCATCTGGAACATTTGCATCAAGGTTTGAGCTTTGGAGATCTGCTTCTGACGCATCCTGCCAGTCTCGAGAATACTGCGCATTTACTGGAAGAATATGCGCAGAAGAAAATGGCGGAGGATCGTTGAAAGCAGGTGCAAAAGACCTGGAATCATGCAAAACGTGAGTGTTGTGAGGGGTGTTTTCTGAGGTGTTGAAGATGACATTTTGGGCCAGCGACCGCTGTCGCTTGTGCCGGTTTGGCGGTCTAGACATAGATGCGAGAGGTTAAACAACGTCGTAGATGGGGCGTTTGGTGCACTTCACTATGAAGTGCAAAGGTGACTTTGGATTGCCAGGATGAGGGAATTTCTGAAAATTTCAAAGATCCTAAGACAAAAATTGTCAGGACTTTTTCAAAGGAAATGTGACGAAATCTATGTTAATTTTTTCCAGGGTCAAAGTTGATAGTCAGGGTTTCTATGGATACCTTAGAAATACCTCTTGATATACAAGGAAACGGGAGATTGACCAAATTTAGGATTGAAATTGGAAATTTTGAAGAGTTTCCGTGTTGAGAGAAACTCCAAAGCACCGTATGCGTTACTAGGAAGGATTCTGTGGAGGGCCAGGTGAGGGTCCTGTGGAGGGTCCTGTGGGGGTCCAGGTGAGGCTTTTGAGATGAAAACTTCAGCAATAAATGAACCTGAAGCAATTCAAACAATTAGTTGCTTGAATTTAAGGGAGATTTAAAAAGCTCCTCCGGAAGTCTTGAAGGTCAGCTTGTTTTTTGATTCTGTGGTTAAAGTGTTCTGAACATGAAATGATCTCCTGCAGATCTGTGCGTTTTTAGAGGTACAACTTTGGGGTAGCTTGGACAACTTTGGGGTAATTTGTACAACTTTAGGGTAGTTTGGGCAACGGCGAATCTTGTCCTTTTTTTTCTGATTTTTTTCTGAAACAATTAGAAATTTCCCAACATGATGAGCAGCCAACTGAAGCTGAAGATGGCAATTCTGTGCAAGCGTAGTTGTGGTAGAAGCAGGACTAGCGAAGCGATCTGAAAGTGTATGCCTGCAGGACGCAGCTGAAGGTAGCAGGTGCGGAAAGGGTCTAGACCTGTTAATTTTAGGTTTGTACTTACAAAAAGGAGAGATGGCAAGCATATTACCAGCATCATTTTAATTTGAAACAGTTTGGAGGATATACTAAAAAAGAGGGTACAATGCCGTAGGTTTCGGTTGGGCTTGAAGCCTGTAATTCTCATGTTTATTTGGTTCCTGCATCAAAAAAGACTGCACAATAACGTTTGTTTAGATGCGAACTGTGCGCGCTCCTGGTTCCCAGAACTGCACACAGTCTATTGCACGTAGGCGAGCGCCCATCCCGCATATGCACAGCAACACTATAATGAAAGTTAAGTCCAGCGTAACTCCGAAAGTTCAGACTTGGAATTTAACGCTCCGAATGCAAAAGAGTAGAATTTCGCCTTTAAGCACATTCCTGAAAGAGAAATATCTGTCAATGTAACGTTCCAGGATGTGAAACACTCACGTGCATTTGCCTGGCCGTCGGAGTTATGAAGCCTGTAAATTGTTGAAGGGGTGCAGTGATAATACTAGTTGAAGGAGGTCAAAGCTGTGCTGGCCAATTGACGGTGCAACGGAACTGACATGGAAACGAAATATTCGCAAGTCACGTGCGAAATAAGATAGGAAAGAACCTTTCCTTACTACTGGCTCATTTTTTTACCATACAGCCGAATTTTGTGTTAGAATTTTGTCTCGTGGTTATGATTATCTTAACAGGTCTTATTTGGTGTTGAGTCAATCAAGAATACATCCAAACACTAAGATAATACATCCGTACATCCGAAATCAATACATCCGTACATCCGCAATCAATACATCCGTACACCTAAAAACAGATCAATATTAATTGCAGTATAATATATATGACGTTATACGTGAATGTACCATAGACTATGAATTAGTAGGGGTTATTATTGCATATTATATGTAATGCTACACACCTAGTATAGAACTATTATGAGCAGTACTTGAACACGTAGTCCTGTAGTACTTGTTTCTAATAGAGGTAGTAAAACAATAACGGCAGAACCCTTATTCTGCTCCTTTCTCTTTGGAATTAGCCTTTTTAACTAAGCTGAAATTGTGCTGTTAATCTATAGGCCATGGAAGGCTACTCAGGAATTCTATGACTCAGACTTTTCGATCCTCGATGGTAGTGCATTACCCATTCGGATGATAGTTACATTGTGCAGTTAGGCATGATAGTGTGTCTAGTGTCAACCACATTGTCTTGGCCAGCACTTTGTCTTGATCAACTACCTAGCTTTAAACCAACTACATTTTCTTGGACCAGCCCTTGTAGTATACTTAAGTAGCACTCGATCTCTCCTTAAAGGGATCATCAACGAATATATATACAAACCACAGAAGTACCTGTCGTATCAAAGAATCTAGTACCTACTATACTACAGGAGTACTATTCTACTAGTCAGACATTCTATACTGTTGTTACTGGTCTGCATGTTGGTTCAGCATTATGTTATAATGTTATATGTGGGAATTTCTCATGCGTTTTTCTTAAAGCATCATGTTACAACACGGTATGAAGAATCAATGTCTTATCACAATTTTCCCAAAGTTGACCCTGGAATGAAGAAGATTTCTTTACGAAATGTACAGATAGTAGAATTTCAAGTACTAAATATAGTTAGTCCTCTAGTCTAGCGGATCATGCGTTGTGAGTGGAAGCAGACAAGGTCGTACCTGTACGGGTGAAAAGACTCTAGTCTACCTTCACAAGCCATTCCCTTTATTTGAAGATCCTATATGTAAGCACCAAAGTAATTACTAGAGCTTGGCAGCAAGTTTGCTGAGCACATCTGTAGCCATCATCGAAAGAATGCAGTATAGAAAGTCGGCATTGACCCCGGATTTAACGGCATTTCTAAAAATAGAAGTCTAACCTTTATCAATTGCCTGGAATGGACCCAGTTCTCCAAAGCTGGCTTCTCTATATGCACTTGTACGCTTCTGGTAGAACTATCACCGGTAGGACTACACTGGAATGTATTGGTGATAAGAACTGGTCTTTATATAGGGTATATGCGTTCTGAACCTTTATTGTGATGTTCTTTGTGTGAATGTTATACTAAAGACCAAAGGTTGACCGTTTAGAGACTACAATTAAGTGTTATAATCTGTAGGGAGTAAGATAAACTTTTCTAGAAAAGGGAAATATTAAAAATATTAAGAATATTTCACCTGACATACTTGGCTCAATCTTTAAAATACCTGTTTCTATCTATCAGTATGTACCTTTTTGTCTTTGATTCTGAGAATTCTTTGTATATATTTCAACTTATGTTTTAGTATATATTGATATTCAGGGATATGTAAGTTGTACCTTACAAGACCAAAGGGTTTAAACAAGGTGCGAGGTGGATGAAAACTTTTCACCCACTAGCAACCTGCATATAATCACAAGTCTGCACATAACATATCCACGA
>NLAU01000773.1:0-37484 GCA_002370875.1 Metschnikowia arizonensis
GAGTAGTAGAGTAGTAGAGTAGTAGAGTAGTAGAGTAGTAGAGTAGTAGAGTAGTAGAGTAGTAGAGTAGTAGAGTAGTACAATAGTACAGTAGTACAATAGTACAGTAGTACAGTAGCTTTGTTTCCTAATTGAGAAAATAACCCTAACCGGACTATATGCAGTGAAAGCTCATGTCGATTATAAAAGGAGCTTTCGCCCTTTGTAATGTAATAAAATTACATGGGGAACCACATCCAGACCCACCAGAAATACTTCTTGTATAATACTACTAAATATTTATCAATGACCTGGTTACTTGGTCCTCCTATTGACATTGTACCAAGCGGACTGGACGCCTACCTCTTTACACAGCAGCAACCGGCACATACCCCCTGTCTGACAGACAATAAAGTAGTAATAGTTGTAACATTAATTAATACATAGAAGAATGCGGATTTATAGAATTTCCATTCATATTGTTTATTGATAAATATAGAAATAGTAGATGTAATGTCGTCAGGGCGCGTTACTTCCAAATTGCCGTAAAAGATCTGTTCCCTTTGTAAGTGTTAAAGTGTAGAAACGGGACAGCCAACTATACAATAGGATGTACGGGTTTAGTAGAAGTAGCTTGGGTCGTACATTACAATCCATTTTAGAAACATTAAGCCCTTTATCTGCAGTACTAGGACCAAATTAGAAGTAGCATTGAAAAAATGGCATGGTAGCTTGGAATAGGAATGAGGAATACGAGTAGGAATGAGGAATACGAGTAGGAATGAGGAATTGGGATGTAGTCAATTATCTGCAGAGACGGACGTTTGTATGTGTTTTATATGCAATACAACAATAGGGACGTATGTGTTTCATATACAGTACACCGATAGAATGTACGTGTCTGAGTAACAACCTAAAATTTCTTAGCTATTGTAATTGATGCACTAATTAGTTTAATATCTACAATGCTTCCTAAAGACGCGGCTGCATACAATCCCCGTTGAAATGGTTTCATTGGGTCATGGTCATGAAAACCGACGTACATGTGTATGGTGGATTATTTAGTCGAGTGCTAACATACACGACTGGGGTTTGTTTTACTCAGGAATTCCCCCTTTTGGAAACGAATTATCACAACCTTACTACCGTTTTGATATATGTGTGATCATAATAAGGCGCTTACTCTGTAGCAATGCATGATATGCGTAGATTTTAGTGTTCGACCATCTGAGCACTCGCTAAATTAGCGATTCCCTAACTCATCAACGAAAAGTATTGAAAATATCCTCATAGTTATTAGCATCTAGTACCAACTCTTAATAGCGTCTTACTTTAGAGGTTATTTGTGATGGTTCGAGAAGTGCCATCCAGTTGACTTAGGCCACCGACCGGTTATAGGTTCCGAAGATGGTGGGAGAGCGGTAAGGAGAAAGAAGGATGTTGGATAAGAAGGATGTTGCATAAGAAGGATGTTGGAAAAGAAGGATGTTGGAAAAGAAGGATGTTGCATAAGAAGGATGTTGGATAAGAAGGATGTTGCATAAGAAGGATGTTGGAAAAGAAGTATGTTGGATAAGAAGGATGTTGCATAAGAAGGATGTTATATAAGATATTGGCATGTGATGACCACAGTAGATCCAATTCCCATTGTAGTCTACCCTAACAAATATCAGCTAGTCAGTCATTAGTGGATTTGTGCTATAATTAATGGAATAAATGGACCCGTTTTAACCAACATCAATTAGAATAGTAATCTCCCTCCAAAAGGTATATCAAAACCGTCTCTCTGGGAGACGCGTCTTCATTGTATAGAATTCGTCTCTCATAAAAAGTTCGGCCAACTTTGCCACTGCTAATGATTGTGGAGCTGGGAAAGTGGGGGGGAGCATCCCTAGAAGGCTAGGAGTAAAAGTTGTAAAATGCGCGTAGAGTCTGCAAGAATCAAACCAGTAGTGGAGGGGGGCGACTGTGTGGAGGATTTTCAATTTCTGTTTTGGATATGTGTAAAAAAAGGGAGTTTAATCAAATATTCAAGCCAATTTACCTGAGGCAGTGAGGAATGAATAATATACCAACTTTTTGCAGCCATTGATAGAGTGCGCGGTGCGTAGTCACAGTGCGAGGTTCCAGTGTGCAGTCACAGTGCGAGGGTCCAGTGTGCAGTCACAGTGCCCCGTCCCTGTGCGACTCCAGTGCGACTTCAGTCAAACTCCTCTACAAAGCCATCAAACAAATCGATGGTTTGAGCAAATTCCTCATGTCAAGGCCATTGCTTAGTGTGTCAAAATCTTCCACATCGAAAAAGTGCCTCTCACTTCCTCTTCAAGTCATATCGATTTATCTGGTCCAATCGGAACGGACTCCCCATGATAAATCACATTATTTCCTAACCATAGTTGATAACTACTCCTGAAACCTGCAGGCAGTGCCAATAAAACTAAAGAAAGACGGTTGGTACTGGATTAAGCGCTATATTGTTCAATGGCAGACTAAGTTTCTGAATACATACTTTACAGTTGAATGATGTTATGGAATTTTGGTATGAACATGCAGTTGTTTAGCATTCCTATCATCACATCAGAATGATCGAACGCTTCAGTGTAAGATAAGATGTTTGCTGTCAGATGGAAGATTACTGATAAATTTCTGGAAGCTTTGAGAATCATTAACTGGACCCTTTCGAAACCTATCAGGTATCAAGGAGCAATTGACTTATGGGAGGAGGAATATAAGACTCTTCCCCCTACACCGATTCGAAGCAGGTTTTGAACATTAGTGTAGGACCAAATAGCTACGAGAGTGGAATCAAAGTTGGGGTGAAGGGTGGTTGTCTTTACCTAGGTAAAGGTGCAGACACATGCGGCAAGGTTATTCACCAGTTTCAAAGAGGATATTTGAGTCAAATGATATTAAGGGAATGTGGGATGTTTTACCAGATGCTATAAATCTGATACAAAAACAACGTGGAGTCCCAAAGTCATTGGTCAATGCGTTTGTCCCTAATTAAGCCGGTATTTCGCGTGAATGATGATAGACCATCTACAAAGGTTGCGGAGGAAGGATTTTCAACAATACCCGCAGACATGAAGTAGGTCCGGACCAAACTGAAAATGGAATCCTGACTAGTCATATGGCAGTTTGCCTAGAGAAGGCAGGCAGGAATCACAGTTCATACAAATGTCAGACAGGAATCACAGTTCATACAAATGTCAGACAGGAATCACAGTTCATACAAATGTCAGACAGGAATCACAGTTCATACAAATGTCAGACAGGAATCACAGTTCATACAAATGTCAGACAGGAATCACAGTTCATACAAATGTCAGACAGGAATCACAGTTCATACAAANTCTGAAGATATAACGAGAGATCAGGTTTAACCATGAGAAAATGTGGGGGTTGCCCTCCCTAGTGCAAAGTCACTAAAGGAAACATACCTAGAAATATGAACATCATCAATGTACTAAAGGATCAGGACTCATACATAGAGATATGAACATGAGATTGAAGGGGCTACCTTCACTGATGGAACGGAATCTGTGAGGACACAAGTCAGAGAAAGACACTCTGCTATCAAACCAGACTTCAATCAACAGGCTGGACTTTATGATCAAATTATCAAAATTCACAAGAAAAAACGTTACAGCCTGTCGAAAAGGGAGATGATGTTGTTGAAAAGAAGGTATTAGCTTGGACGACAGCATCTTCAAGGCAATCAACATACTAACAACAGTCCAGGTATCCGGGAGAAGAAACTCGCACAAGGCCTAAGTGCATAGCAACTCAACGTGCTCAAGAGTCGTGACGGATCCTTAAACGAGCCAAAGGAAAACAGCTACGGTTTATCGAGAGGTTTAACTTGAAAAACAGGATATGAAACAACTCTTCAGGGGAGTATACCAAATTACCAGAGAAGTATAGACTAGACTACACCTACAGAAATGAAGCAATGCCTGCTCTATTCCATACATTATAATAATGTATGGTAACTATTACTTGGCCGGCAGCTGGTGCGCTAGGTAATCTACACTTTACTATGTCGTAGTCACTTATGTCCCCTAGACAGTGGTGACTATGCAGAGACACTCTACTTACATGTCACAGAAATATTGACATGTTGAAATTTAAGAATATGAAATATTGAGAGTGAGTGAAAGTCAGTCTTAAATACTCTACACAGTATTATAGAGTCTTTTTGATTCTTGTCTGGGTAGGTAGTTTGTTCATTCGCAGGAGAATTCCATAAAAGGAAATGCAAGGTTAGACTATGGGAGATATCAGCCCTTTGGGACTCATTATCTTAGGGTCAACCCAGCACGACGCTAAGACATGGGGAAGTGAAGAAAGGAAGGGGAATTGTATTCCGCTTTGAGACCCTTTCTGAATCAACAACTGGCTGATTCTAGATTAATCTAAAGAAAGAATCCTCATTTATAGACTTTTAGTGTATAGCACCTGTATAAGGTGAGAATAGTCAGTAAAAAACTGTAATAAAGTAACGTGATGAGATGATGTAACCTTAGAAAGAACCTGGTGTAGCAAATTGCCAATGCTAATTTTTCCGACAATGAAAGTTCTCTCCTCCATTCTATCCACTATTTCCTTACAGTATAGTCTACTACAATCTATTTCAACTTTAGTGAAAAACTATGTAATTTACGAGAACTGTTTATAGAGAGAGATATATTGGGAAGGAGATAGCCATAAAGACTTGTTTACGAATATAGGATACAGCTACCATACGATTGACATTAGCAAAACTGGCTATAGATATAGATTCTTTATGATTGTTTAGTACTTCCGAAACTCTGTTTATTCGTGGATTGATTCTCAGGAAGAGGAATCCTTGAGTCTTATATAGAAAAGCGGGAAATATCCTCGAACTTGATAGGAAGATACGACAACGCGCGTTTTATCTCTGCGAATGGCGCCTTTGGCTCGACAGATCCTCAGAGGTATCTCCAAAGATAGGGGAAAGCATCATTGCTCCTCTGCCTTTGTGAGGGTCTATGGCAATTCCACGTCCGAACGGACATCGTAGGTGATTTACTCCCATGGGTAGTGTGATCTGACAGAGAGAGAGAGAGAGAGAGAGAGAGAGAGAGAGAGAGAGAGAGAGAGAGAGAGAGAGAGAGAGAGAGAGAGAGAGAGAGAGAGAGAGAGAGAGAGAGAGAGAGAGAGAGAGAGAGAGAGAGAGAGAGAGAGAGAGAGAGAGAGAGAGAGAGAGAGAGAGAGAGAGAGAGAGAGAGAGAGAGAGAGAGAGAGAGAGAGAGAGAGAGAGAGAGAGAGAGAGAGAGAGAGAGAGAGAGAGAGAGAGAGAGAGAGAGAGAGAGAGAGAGAGAGAGAGAGAGAGAGAGAGAGAGAGAGAGAGAGAGAGAGAGAGAGAGAGAGAGAGAGAGAGAGAGAGAGAGAGAGAGAGAGAGAGAGAGAGAGAGAGAGAGAGAGAGAGAGAGAGAGAGAGAGAGAGAGAGAGAGAGAGAGAGAGAGAGAGAGAGAGAGAGAGAGAGAGAGAGAGAGAGAGAGAGAGAGAGAGAGAGAGAGAGAGAGAGAGAGAGAGAGAGAGAGAGAGAGAGAGAGAGAGAGAGAGAGAGAGAGAGAGAGAGAGAGAGAGAGAGAGAGAGAGAGAGAGAGAGAGAGAGAGAGAGAGAGAGAGAGAGAGAGAGAGAGAGAGAGAGAGAGAGATAGAGATAGAGAGAGAGAGATAGAGATAGTGTCAAACAGGTTCCTTTCGTTTGGACTCGAATGCAAACATGCCTTTCACATCTCAAACGCCCCATTACCCCCAGTCTTTTGACTCTCATCTCCCCATACATGTCCACACTGATACATCTCACTTCGCAGCAGCAGCCGTTCTTCCACAACACAGTGTTAGCACCCCTAACAAATGGCTCCCGTCGAATATCGTCGAATATCATTCTCAAAAGTTCGATGTTCACCAACGCAACTGGGATATTCATGTTAAAGAATTCTGGGCTATCAAATTCCCTTGCAAGAAATTCCTCTTCTTCCTTGAAGGCTGATTCAGCATTTTGTGTGATTAAAAATCCATTTCCCAGATTCGATCAATACAACCCAACCGATAATACAACCCAACCGACCAACCGACAATACGCACCGCTGAACCTCTTGATCCTCGGTTAGGTGAATGCTGCGCATTCTTCACCGATTCCAGGTCCTTATGCTCCTGGATCTACCAACGTCCTCGCGGATCACTTATCGACCACTTATCGCGGACCCCGCCTTCGTTGACGCTAACAGCCTTTCCGTCGACCCAGTCGCCTCACTAGCTACTGACCCCTCTTGGTATGCGAACATCTGTCACGGATACATGGACGTCCCCTTCTACGGGCCTATCTATAATTCCCTCAACACCAAAGACTCGTCTCAACTCCCAAGTCGGGCTACACCCTTGATGAACCACGGGTCTCCTTTACAACGGAAATTGTTTGTGCATCGCACGCTCCGTCTTGCCAGACTTCCTTCACCAGACCCACTGTTCGACAGCTGCGGCCACCCAGGCCAACTACGTTTTTTCACAAATGAAAGTTATCCTTACCAAATGAAAGTTATCCTTTTCAAATGAAAGTTATCCTTACCAAATGAAAGTCATCCTTATCAAATGAAAGTTATCCTTATCAAATGAAACTTATCCTTATCAAATGAAAGTTATCCTCACCAAATGAAACTTATCCTTATCAAATGAAAGTTATCCTCACCAAATGAAACTTATCCTTTCCAAATGAAAGTTACCCCTACCAAATGAAAGTTATCCTTACCAAATGAAACTTATCCTTTTCAAATGAAAGTTATCCTTACCAAATGAAAGTCATCCTTACCAAATGAAAGTTATCCTTACCAAATGAAACTTATCCTTTCCAAATGAAAGTTACCCCTACCAAATGAAACTTATCCTTACCAAATGAAACTTACCCCTACCAAATGAAACTTACCCCTACCAAATATGTGGAAGGTTGCGATGGTTGCCTATGAACCAAACCCTCAACATGTCGTCCAGCAGGTTTACAACAACAAAACACTCCTAAAGGCCGCTGGACCGACATCGCGATCGATCTCATCACCGGTTTCCCACTGACCACCTACCGTCATTTTCCCGTCATTTTCCCTCATTGTCCCGTCAATCCAATCCTTACCATCGTGATAAACTCCCAACAGGCTACACCTTTATCCGGTGCTGGCAGAGTTCTCGGCCCAACCATCATCGAGATAATGGTCTACAATTATTTCCCCCTTCACGGCCTTCCCTCATATATCCAGTCCGATCGCGGTCCAGTCCAATCGCGGTCCACACTTCACTGAGATGTTTCAGACTGTTTTAAGTCTTCTCCGAATTGACTCCCACGTCTCCCTCGCCCGCCATCAACAATCAAACGGCAGGGTGGAAAACCGAAACAAACTAGTTGAAACTTCGTCTTTACGTCCACATGAACTCCGAGTGGCCGCTCCGTGCGAGAATACTCCAAGTGGCCGCTCCGTGCGAGAATACTCCGAGTGGCCGCTCCGTGCGAGAATACTCCAAGTGGCCGCTCCTAGCCGCGGGAGAATACGTGCTAAACGCACAACCATCCACTTCACTTAAAGGGAAATCTCCGTTTGAAGTGGATCTCGGATACATCCCTACAGCTCCAGCTAATTTGGATTTCCCTGTCCCTCTTTAGTCACTGCACCGGAGTGCTATCGACATCACAGAACATTTGGATAGGTCACTCCAAACCTCATAGCTGCTCATCAGGCATCCTTCGAGAAAGCGAAATTCTACTACGACCGGAAACTAAGGACCTTCGTTTCGGAGAAGTCCAAGAGGTCTGTAGACATCAGTTGTTTCTCAGGCCTCCCGGACGCTCAAAATTCAAAACTTTTCCGAAGCTTTCTCGAAGTTCAAGGGGCTGTTACAGATTGCCAAAGTTCACTCGGGTCAATTACGAACTCGTGACGCCTCCTCAATACAAAGGAAACACTACTTTCCCAATCAGTCATTTCTACTGAATCATGACTACTGAATTATGACTACTGAATAATGACTAATGAATCATTACTACTGAATCATGACAGCTGAATCATGACTACTGAATCAATTCCAGACGAATATTTTACTCCACTACCCTCCGACATTGGCCTCAAAGGATACCGTGACGGATCTCAGTTAGTGGAAATCACTGAACAGCATGACACTATGACACTGACACTATGACACTATGACACTGACACTATGACACTATGACACTGACACTATGACACTATGACACTGACACTATGACACTATGACACTATGACACTATGACACTGACACTATGACACTATGTGACACTATGACACTATGACACTGACACTATGACACTATGACACTATGACACTATGACACTGACACTATGACACTGACACTATATGACGCATACGCTACACTGACTCCACATCCCACTAATTGATAGACAGTCGCAGCTGGGATGTCAGATCCCTCATGGTATCACACCCATGGGAATTATAGTCACCTACGATGTGCGATCAGACGTGGAATTGCCATAGACCCTGACAGCAGGGTCCAAGCGGCAATGCAGTGTTCTTAATCCTTACACATGCGGCCGCGTTGTATTATTAGGAACCGATTGGCGTTTCGACCCTATGGGTTTTAAGTTTAAGGTTCGAATAATCCCCAAACTCTATAAACCCTAGAATTCCCAATTATTGGGAAGCCATGAACGAATAAACAGAGTTTGGAAGTACTGAACAATTATAAAGAATCTATAGTATACTATACTATATGTCATCCCGTCTCATCTTTCCGCTCAAAGTTACCACAGCCTAGAATTCCAGGCACTGGATCCCTTCCCCCATTCAAGTCAAGCCGCGGCGTTGAGTCTGAACTGATGGTCCTGTTACAACTTATAATAGTCTAGTCTACTCTAAGGTCAATATTGCAAGGAATTTAAAGGGTATGGATGATTCCGGAAGTGCCAGTTAGTCTCTAGTTGATTCTTTATATAGACAGATGTGAAGAGCTCATACCACTTGATATGTTAAGTTATAGGAGTCAGGAAAACCTCAATAGTCTCTTTACTACAGTGTTAGTACTATGACTAGTATATTAATTCATCACTCCTTACATCCCCCAATTATCCAAAGAGCACAGTTGATTCATATCAATGATGTCAGGATAGTCCGAAAACGGAATAAATGATGTTTCCCAAAATCTCCACATCCTCATTAATGCTATTGGTGAATAGGAACTTGCTCAGATGACCAATTTAAAAAAGTTTGCATTGGAAACTGGGATGTTGGAGTTGAATATTGGGATATGGAATTTATAAACAAGAAACTTTACTGATTCTGGAGGGACTGCATATAGATGTAACAGTCCTCGGAAATGGAGCGCGAGAAAGTATAGTATACCGACACCCGTACACCCGGCTACATCAGGCAAAAAAGGACCAACGCAAGAGTATGAATTTCCTTGGAATTGGTTTGAGAAAAGTTATTGTAAGGAGTTTGAATTCCGGACTTTGGAGCAATAAAGTTGCAGCTCAAATAACCGATTGCTTGAGTATACAGTCATGGTGAGTTGTGAATTCCGGACGTTATACACTTTCTAAGTAGTCAGTGTAGTCATTCTCTCACACCATTCTATCCCACATATTCACTCTCTCATTCTTCACTCTCTTATTCTTCACTTTCTCATTCCTCACTTTCTCATTCTTCACTTTCTCATTCTTCACTTTCTCATTCTTCACTTTCTCATTCTTCACTTTCTCATTCTTCACTTTCTCATTCTTCACTTTCTCATTCTTCACTTTCTCATTCTTCACTTTCTCATTCTTCACTTTCTCATTCTTCACTTTCTCATTCTTCACTTTCTCATTCTTCACTTTCTCATTCTTCACTTTCTCATTCTTCACTTTCTCATTCTTCACTTTCTCATTCTTCACTTTCTCATTCTTCACTTTCTCATTCTTCACTTTCTCATTCTTCACTTTCTCATTCTTCACTTTCTCATTCTTCACTTTCTCATTCTTCACTTTCTCATTCTTCACTTTCTCATTCTTCACTTTCTCATTCTTCACTTTCTCATTCTTCACTTTCTCATTCTTCACTTTCTCATTCTTCACTTTCTCATTCTTCACTTTCTCATTCTTCACTTTCTCATTCTTCACTTTCTCATTCTTCACTTTCTCATTCTTCACTTTCTCATTCTTCACTTTCTCATTCTTCACTTTCTCATTCTTCACTTTCTCATTCTTCACTTTCTCATTCTTCACTTTCTCATTCTTCACTTTCTCATTCTTCACTTTCTCATTCTTCACTTTCTCATTCTTCACTTTCTCATTCTTCACTTTCTCATTCTTCACTTTCTCATTCTTCACTTTCTCATTCTTCACTTTCTCATTCTTCACTTTCTCATTCTTCACTCTCCCATCATTCTCATCAATTTTCACTTCAAAATAATCTTCAATAGAGTAGTCTATAGAGTAGTCTATAGTGTAGTCTAGTCCAGTCTATAGTCTAGTCCAGTCTATAGTCTAGTCTAGTCTATAGTCTAGTCTAGTCTAGTCTAGTCTAGTCTAGTCTAGTCTAGTCTAGTCTAGTCTAGTCTAGTCTATAGTACTGTACTCTCCTCTACTCTAGGTACTAGAAAATGCGAAAGTGACTCGAATGCGATGCCAATTCCATGTGCGATGCGAATGAGATTAGATTGAGATTGAGAAAGAAAAGTAGGAATGAGAATTGAGAAGGAGAATAAATTGAGAATAAAGTGAGAACGTGAATAATTTCAGAATAAATTGAGAATAATTTCAGAATAAATTGAGAATAATTTCAGAATAAATTGAGAATAATTTCAGAATAAATTGAGAATAATTTCAGAATAAATTTTCAACTGGTGTTTTAATATATATTGATATACAAGACCAAAGTCCTAAGTCCGGCAGCAGCCCCTTCTTATACTGTTCTGGTCGCCAAGAGCAGGTACTGGCTATTGTCAACAATGGTCTACGTCCCATTCATCACGGGCATGCACATATCTCACTTGTCTGCATATAACATACCCACGACGTACCTTGCCTCCGTACATGCTAGGTACCCCCCGGGAAACCGGCTTGGAGACAAACAAGCTCCATTGATTAGTCACCAAGATCGTGTCACGTTCAGTCCATGGAATAGTACTGATCGTGTCACGTTCAGTCCATGGAATAGTACTGATCGTGTCACGTTCAGTCCATGGAATAGTACTGATCGTGTCACGTTCAGTCCATGGAATAGTACTGATCGTGTCACGTTCAATCCGTGGAATAGTACTGATCATGTCACGTTCAGTCCATGGAATAGCACTGATCGTGTCAGTACGGGCAACATAGCAGCCCAACAATTAAGGGACAGTTGCAAGGCCTTGCCAATGAAGTACAATACGATATGTGGAACACTGCTAAATGTTTTAAGACAGTCGTCAGACTGCTAAACAATCGTTCCCATACACTGGTATTGCGTAGGGCATACCATGAGTACTTGCGCCGAGCAACTAGCATACCCAGACTCCATCAATTTGTCGGTCCGCTTGAAACCCAAGACCATGCGTCTGCACCAACATTACTCTCAGGCACTACATCACAGGACACATCTACAAAATGTCCTCTGCAATGCTAGTCTCAGGTAATACGCCGTACGACGACATCAGACATTCGACTACAGACATCACAATTCGACTACAGACATCACAATTCGACTACAGACATCACAATTCGACTACAGACATCAGACATTCGACTACAGACATCAGACATTCGACTACAGACATCAGACATTCGACTACAGACATCACAATTCGACTACAGACATCACAATTCGACTACAGACATCACAATTCGACTACAGACATCAGACATTCGACTACAGACATCACACATTCGACTACAGACATCACACATTCGACTACAGACATCACACATTCGACTACAGACATCACAATTCGACTACAGACATCACAATTCGACTACAGACATCACACATTCGACTACAGAAACATCACACGATGATGCACTAGATACACCCGAAAAATGCATACCGAAGAATCGCAGTTTATCAACGGCCACGATGGTTATGGCCAGGTTGGGGCAAATTTGCCCTAAACAAAGGGGAGAGCTTTTCACAGTTTCACACCAACGTATTCCAGGGGACACTCCGACTGGAAACCTAAAGGATTACTATATCCACGCTATTCACAAGCAACAACTCACGCCGTCGAGGGGAGGAGCAATAAATACTCACTTATTGGTGAAAGCATAAAGTCTTGTTAGGAAATACGGAGAACAAACGGTGAAGCAAGCAGAAGAAGATGAGATATTACAGTGCATGGATGTTTTTGAATCAACAGGAATCAAATAGGGGTCGGCTGGGTATACACGGAAGATGAATCAGACAAGAAGGGAAACGGCACACTTGATATTGCAAACATACACACATTCTCACCTGTGGTACTGATTGAGAGTATCAGAATTGTTGAGTGTTGGTATTATGAAAGCCAACCACATTGATGTCAGTTCCGCATACTTACACCATTAGATGAACCAGTATACGTGAGATCACCAAAAGGTATGCAAGGAGTCGATCAAACAAAACGGACTAAAGAAGTCCGGAAGACCTAAAAATATGAGAGAAACTGAAGCGTATGGTCGGATAGAGGATGTTTTACAAAGAATGCAAAGAAAAGAGAAAAATATTGGTACTGGAGAAAGCGATGAAGAGTACATGACAAATAAAGCAAAGATCAAATTTAAGGATCTAAAGGGTGAAGTCTGATAGACGAAATTGATTCATCAAAAACCATTTATCGAGGACTTAGTCAGCAAATTCAAGGAACATTCCGAATAAGACACAAAGCGTTCCCATGAATATCTACAGACATGATAAAGAGAATAAACCATTAGAGGAACATTGGTTGGCGAACATTAGCCATCCAGACAGCCTACAGCGTCATATACTAAGGAAGCAACAGAATCAGACTACGCAATTCAAGAAAATGCTAACCTACACAGTGTCAACATTATCCAGATAACAAAGTGAAGTTGTATGGGTGAAGACGAAAGTCAAGAACAGGATAAATGAAAGTTAATATGACTTTTGAAGCGGATATAAGGCACTAAGTGCGAGGTGAAAGATCTGGACAGTGACTTATTTAAAGATTTGGAATGCAGATATCCAAGATATTGGAAGACAATGACGTGGAGTGACGATCCATGGATCAGAGTACCAGAGCAAGTGGATGCATGGATATAAAAGCATGTACAGGGTAAAGAAGGCAACCATCAATACTTTACTGAAGACAAGGTTGCTGATACTCTTACATTCAAGTGCATTCTACAGCATCTTGGTCATTCAGCGAAGTGTCACGTACCTAGGAGGCATGAAGTGATGAGAAAATAGCCTAACTGGGGTATATGCAGTGAATGCTTCTAGTAGTTAAAATCTGCTTGAAAAAGGTTTTGGAACATGATCTTCACATTGTCCACAATTCCTGTATTCTCTGGGTGCAAAATGCAGTCCATATGCTTCCAAGGTCCACGCCATCTCTCATCTCATGATGTCGCGTCGTGATACTCTCATATGGAGTCTCGCGTGTATTTCATATACTTGGCTTTCCCCATGGCAATTGACTATTCGTAATGACATGTTAACTGATGCATCTTAGTGACTTGTGTGCAGAAGATGAATCAAAGCGTGACACCGTGCTAAACTGACTTGTTATGAGTTGGCCCTTTGATCTAATAATAGAGAATGTCACAATGGATAATGTGCACACCTATCCGAAAACGGTAGTGGGGGAGTGAAGGTCCACTCCAATATAAAAGGAGGAGCCTTCGCTCATGTTTATAAATTCAATCTGACAAATATATCCAAGATGCCTCAGCTACTAGACTGACCAAGACTCACTAAGAGTACTAGTCAACTGACCGTTGAAGGTGCTAATGAATTTTCTCCCACTCAGTCTGAGGACAGTAGTAGTAAGAGTATTTACATATCTCTGATCACTGATGTGATAGTGTCTGATGTGATAGTGTCTGATGTGATAGTGTCTGATGTGATAGTGTCTGATGTGATAGTGTCTGATGTGATAGTGTCTGATGTGATAGTCTCTGACCTCGATCTCATAGTCTCTGACCTCAGTCTCTTGATCAAGCTATGTGACTACTTCACTCAATTATTCCTTCATCTCTGGCTGTACTGATGTTTGATGCGGAACTGGAAGTTTCCTCTTTACAGAATTAATTGTCCACGCTGAGCACGTGCATCACCATCTTAGATCCATCCATCTAAGGTTGAGTCTGCCAAGCCTTTTAAAACGTAAGGGTATTTCAGAAACAGAAATACATTCACTCTACCATTTCTTCTACTTCTTTACCACATTGATAAAGATTAACCTTTCCAGATTGATCACACATTGGGGTTATGTATAGACACAGCTTGTACAGTAATAATAATTTGAAGTTGAGCCAGAGGGTTTTCTAAATGGGCCCATTGGGGGTGAGTGTGTGGTGGTGCTATATGCAGGTTCATCATATATACAGGTACACCATCTAAATTGTAAGGTAAAGCTTACATATCCCTATATATTAATATATACTAGGTTGAAAAGTATAGAGAATAGAGTAGAGTAGAGAATTCTATTTGAAATCTGGTTGATAGAATTTTGGACTTGTGTGTAAACCAAGTTGCCACGTCGTAAATCTGGTGGTAGTAGGGAATGACGAATAGCCGATGTACTCCTTTTGTCAGGGTCTATTTCTGATGGCACATCGTAGGTGATTTTTACCCATGGGTAGAGCGATGCATATGGGGGATGAAAATGGGGGTTCTGACGATAGATATTTAGCTATCTAGGTATCTAGCTATATTCCTTGAAGTTTTTATTGTCAGTATTCAGTATTCAGTATTCAGTATTGTCAGTATTGTCAGTATTCAGTATTCAGTATTGTCAGTATTGTCAGTATTCAGTATTCAGTATTCAGTATTGTCAGTATTGTCAGTATTCAGTATTCAGTATTGTCAGTATTGTCAGTATTCAGTATTCAGTATTCAGTATTGTCAGTATTGTCAGTATTCAGTATTCAGTATTGTCAGTATTGTCAGTATTCAGTATTCAGTATTCAGTATTGTCAGTATTGTCAGTATTCAGTATTCAGTATTGTCAGTATTGTCAGTATTCAGTATTCAGTATTCAGTATTGTCAGTATTGTCAGTATTCAGTATTCAGTATTGTCAGTATTGTCAGTATTCAGTATTCAGTATTCAGTATTGTCAGTATTGTCAGTATTCAGTATTCAGTATTGTCAGTATTGTCAGTATTCAGTATTCAGTATTCAGTATTGTCAGTATTGTCAGTATTCAGTATTCAGTATTGTCAGTATTGTCAGTATTCAGTATTCAGTATTCAGTATTGTCAGTATTGTCAGTATTCAGTATTCAGTATTGTCAGTATTGTCAGTATTCAGTATTCAGTATTCAGTATTGTCAGTATTGTCAGTATTCAGTATTCAGTATTGTCAGTATTGTCAGTATTCAGTATTCAGTATTCAGTATTGTCAGTATTGTCAGTATTGTCAGTATTGTCAGTATTCACAGTTCTCAGAAGTACATTGGTTGCCAAAGTTAATAAAACATTGGGGAAAATACCATTTCAATCCCTCAAACTTTTTTTCTTTTTCTTTTTCTTTTTCTTTTTCTTTTTCTTTTTCTTTTTCTTTTTCTTTTTCTTTTTCTTTTTCTTTTTCTTTTCTTTTCCCTTCCTTTCTCTTCCTTTCCTTCACTCAGTCGATGAAAAAATCCTCTATCATCAATCATAGACTCCAGAGTCATCATCTTCAACTAATTCAATAGTCGCATATTTAATCATATGCCATCTTTTCCAGAAATCCAAACCATCATTGCAGTCATCAGAATCATCCATTTCTTGCAAGAAATACTTGGCTTTGATCAAGCCATGTTTTAATGCTTGTAGGTGGCACGACGAGGGCTCTGTGTCATCATCAGCCGAGTTGTTGCCATGTCTCATTTTCAATCGATGAAGCAGCGTTGAAATCTCATGCTTCATCAATAAGGTAATCAAAGATCTTGCATTCTTGTCAGAGTCGGGATTCGAGCGCTTTGTGCTGCTGACATTAGATGAACAGCTATCAGAAATTTGCAACAATTTCCCGGTAGAGTTGCTGCCACGAGCCACTTGTATATTTCCGTTAGTATTGTTGACACACATCGACGAAGCGCTAGGTGAGCTTGACAACTTGCAGTCCAGATTTTCTGCATTGGAGCTGGATCACTGTACTGACAACTTCTTGTCTAGAGAAAAGAGATCTTCCTGGAAGCTCTTCTCTTAGCCCGCATTTGGTGGGCGATATAACACGTGTTGTAGTCCTCGGAATCAGACATGAAGTCTAATGAAGAGTAGCTCCTAGCGTTGCTCAACAATTCACAGGCTTTATAACTCCGAGGCCAGGCAAATGCACGTGAGTACATTGACAGATATTGGTTTCAGGAATAAGGCAAAATCCTGTATAAACCCGGCTTCCTGGTGATTGTTAGTGCATTTGCTGATGATTGGAACATTTTTAGTGGTTCCGACTGCATCTTGGTGGTAGCAAATATTAAGGCAATTTTGAAGACTGAGTGAGGAAAGCTTCCATGTCGACAGTAAAAGATGGATAAGTGGGGAAAGCTTCCATGTCAACAGTAAAAGATGGAGAAGTGGATGGTAACTTGCTGTAAATTAACAATTTGTTGGGAAACTGTTAAAATGTGTAGGCTAAGGAAGTTAGTCAAACATAGATAGTACTGAGTAGTATGAGTACTCAGTGGATCTAATGTATAAATCTCGAGGTCTCCTCATGTGTAATCATTGGCGGTGTCCAAAGTGTCGTAATCACTAAGTTAGACTTGGTAGAAACATCCATCGGTTCAGATTTCCCAACCGAAAAATCAAGCACTAAGAACGGCCATGTACGTCGTCCCATAAATCAACACCTTTTTGTCATTTCTCCCTGAACTGTCCAAGAGAAAACTTTCACATCGATAATCACTTCCAAAGCATCCCTGAATGTTGCCAGTGTCTTCAACCAATGCAAATAATCGTCTTCTTTGAATAGTTTGGCTTCAATGACATAAGGTGATGGTGGTGACTGCGACCTGTAACAGTGTAACAAGTTGGCTGAGGCGCTGAACCTCCAACCTGGAAAAAGAGACTAGCTTTGACCTACCAATCTTGTAAATCCCTCAAACTGTGCCAAACAACCGTTGACTTCACCCTTGTAGATTTGAATCCATCAAACTGTGCCAAACAACCGTTGATATCAGCCAATTGAATCCATCAAATTCTGCCAAAAGAGACTTCCTTGGACCCGAATTGAATCCATCAAACTCTTAACTTCACCCTTAACTTCACCCTTGTAGATTTGAATCCATCAACCTCTACAAAACAACCCTCGATATCAACCTTGTAGATTTCAGGAGCCTCTTAAGGTTGTATAAAAAGGGGTGTACGGGTGTCCTATAATTGAATAAACCAGATTTGAAGCAAGCTTAGCCTCTGGCTCTGGCTCTGGCTCTGGCTCTGGCTCCCACTCTCCCACCCAAGGTTTCACCATTTGTCTTTTTAGCGCACCCACGTGACTTATCCCATACGCGCAAAACTTTTCTCCTTCTCTTCATCCCCATGTCTTCTTCCATTCAGCTCCTTAATCCAAAGGCAGAATCTATTAGAAGGGCTCAGGCTCTCCAAGTTAATATCGCAGCCGCCCAAGGCCTTCAACAGGTGTTGGCGTCAAATCTTGGCCCCAAAGGCACTCTCAAGCTCTTGGTGGATGGATCGGGTAACCTTAAATTGACCAAGGATGGAAAGGTGTTACTCTCGGAAATGCAAATCCAGCATCCAACCGCTGTGATGATTGCACGTGCAGCTACAGCTCAGGATGAAATCACCGGAGATGGTACTACTACTGTTGTTTTATTGGTGGGAGAATTGTTGAAACAAGCAGAGCGCTTTATCTCTGAGGGCGTGCACCCTCGAATTTTGGTGGATGGCTTTGAGACTGCACGGGAGGTGAGTTTAGAATATTTGAGTACTTTTAAAAAGACTCCACCTCTGTTTGACCGTGAATTCTTGCTCCAGGTTGCTCGCACTTCTGTGGCCACCAAAGTATCTGCAGAATTGACTGACGTATTGGCTCCTATTGTTACTGATGCTGTTTTATCTGTGAAGGGAGATGATGAAAAGTCGCTTGACTTGCATATGGTGGAGATCATGACTATGCAGCATGGAAACGCTTGTGATACTCTGCTTATTAAGGGCTTGGTTTTGGACCATGGTGCAAGACACCCTGACATGCCTCGTGCTGTTAGAAATGCCTATGTGTTGATTTTGAATGTTTCTTTGGAGTATGAGAAAACTGAGGTCAATTCCGGCTTCTTTTACTCTTCTGCTGAACAAAGAGAGAAGTTGGTCAACTCCGAGCGGAAGTTTGTGGATGAGAAATTACGTAAGATTGTGGACTTGAAAAACGAGGTTTGTGGCTTGGATACTGATTGTGGTTTTGTCATCATCAACCAGAAAGGTATTGACCCCATGTCTTTGGACGTTTTGGCAAAACACAATATCCTTGCGTTGCGCAGAGCAAAAAGACGGAATATGGAGCGTTTGCAGTTGATTGTGGGAGGTGAAGCTCAGAATTCCGTGGATGACTTGTCTCCTGAAATCTTGGGCCGTGCAAATTACGTGTATGAGGAAAGCATTGGTGAAGATAAGTTTACACACATTACCGAGTGTACAGAGGCAAAGGCGCTGACCATCCTTATCAAGGGCCTGACAAATTACGTATTGCAGCAGACCAAAGATGCCGTGAGAGATGGGTTGCGAGCTGTGGCCAATGTCATCAAAGATCAGGCCATTGTGCCAGGAGCTGGAGCGTTCTTCATGAGTTGCAATAACCACCTATTATCGCTGAAGCTGTTGAAGGGACGCAACAAGCCAGGAATCAAGGCCTTTGCCGAAGCACTTCTCGTGGTGCCTAAGGTGTTGACATCCAATGCAGGTCTCGACTCGTTGGAGACGGTTTCGGCGTGCCAGGATGAGATCATGGACGATCACGTGGTTGGCATTGACCTTGTTTCGGGAGAGCCCATGGATCCTACGCTCGAGGGTGTATGGGACCTGTACCGGGTATTACGGAATGCGATATCTGGAGCCACGGGAATAGCCTCCAACTTACTTCTTTGTGATGAGCTTTTGAAGGCAGGAAAGCTGTCATTGAAGGGTGGTCAAGCGGGTGCTCAGGGGATGCCAGGAATGCCAGGTATGCCAGGAATGTGAATTAGTGAGGTCTTAAGTAGTCAGGTTCTAAATAGGAGGTTCTAAGTAGTCAGATTAGAAATAAGGAGGGAGGTACGGGTGTAGTGCACGGGTGTGCATAAAATACGAGTGGTTTGTTTCCATCGCGTTGTCTTATAATGGCATCTCTGGAGGCACCCTCATGCTGGCAAGTCCTTATTTGATGCATGTTGCATAGAGATAATTCCGGCCATGTAGATTATCAGTGGAAACATCAAGAAACCTTTTTCAGTTAAAATGCTCCCCAATTGAGACGTCTTTATGAAGAAAATACTGGCATGAAACAAAATGCAGCGCCAAATTCCGTGGGGTCTCTTGGCATCTTGGGGGGGCCATGATGGCACATTAGCGTAAGGCATGCCAAGCGTGCAGCACAATGCGCAAAGAATTGCAGATTCATATTGTGCATGCACAAGACTATTTCAGCAGAAATCACGTGGACAATCAAGCCATGGCCGTCAGCTAAGGGTAACAGCCGTGTGTCCAGGCCAACAATTATGTAACAGAAACAGGAGGCAAAGAAAAAACGGGACTTTTTCGGCAGCAAAGCGGCAAAGACGCTGTCTGCAGAACTAGCATTGGACTCTTTAAGTCGATGTTCGCAATATTTAAGGTGGCATCTGCGCAAGCAGCCCCAAAACCTCGCTCACAGTTGCTCTCCAGGGTCCAACTGAATGTCCAGGCACTGCACGTAAAGTAAAGAAGATCGGTCGAGAGACTTAATATGAATGAAGAAGGGGTGGGGTGTGCATAAGGAGGGGGGGCAGGAAGGAAGGTAGGAAGCAGGAAGGAAGGTAGGAAGCAGGAAGGAAGGTAGGAAGCAGGAAGGAAGGTAGGAAGCAGGAAGGAAGGTAGGAAGCAGGAAGGAAAGGAGGGGAGGGGCAGAGGTAGGAAGCAGGACAAAGCAGGACGAAGCAGGAGGCAGGCAAACAAGCACTCAAGCAGATAGAGACAAGCAGTCAGACAGAAAGACACACACACAGTAAGTAGGTAGCGGACCTGCACACAGATATGCAGGCATGCAGCAAGCAGATACCATGCAGACAAGCACTCTTGCATACATAAAGACACTCACAGAGAGACACACATGATGCACGGGGACGCATAGCAGGGAGAAAAACCCGCCCTTTGTTGAATTTGTTTTAATTTTCTTTTTTTGGATTCGTTTCTGTATGCAGTGTTTGCTTTTCCTTAGTCGTTTAAGCATGTGCCTTTATATCTAGTACCTGACCCAGATACTACTTCAATGCGGTGGGAGTTTTGACTTTTCTTTGTCCCTCGTTGTCTATCCTTTAAACTGTGGTATTGTTAGATTTTGCCACTACCCATTCTTGACATTCCTTGACCATTTGATATAGTCTGATCCTTGACCCTGAGATAGTCTTATTTCTGTGATAGTTCTGTCCTGAGATAGTCTGATTTCTGTGATAGTTCTGTCCTGTGATATTCCGATTCTTGTGATTGTCTGATTTCTGTGATAGTTCTGTCCTGTGATTGTCTGATTCCTGTGATAGTCCTGTCCCTGTGATAGCCCTGTCCCCGTGATAATTCTGTACTTGTGAATACTGTCCCTGAGAGTCCTATACTGATAGTCCCTGATAGTCTATCCCCTCAGTCCCTGCCCTGTTGATGGCCGTATGTATCATCTCCTTCCTTTCCCATCAAATACTAACTCCAGAATTATGAGCAGCCAAACCCCAATCTGGCAATATCAAAGTACCGCCACTGCTCCTACCGACGACGTCAATTCTCGAACCAAGTCTCAACCGCTCCCGAAACCAACCCCTCAGCCTCCTCAAATGTCTCGGCTGCAACCCAATCTAATACAACTGCAATATTATAACCAAGGAAAGCTATATGATGCCAAGTATTCAGCATCGGATTCTCTGACTAGTCAAGTGGATGGAAGTGTAAGTGGATCCATTGGGATGGGAGCCATGATGAGTAGTTCATCCATTTCCACTTCATCCATTTCCAATACCATTCCAAATTCTTCCAATACCATTCTGAATTCAATTTCCAATACCATTCTGAATTCTGCTATTCCCAATTCCATCCCCTCCACCCTTCCTTCGTCAGTCGCCTCCAATTCCGTATCCAATTTACCGCCGTCCATTTCCTCAAATTTGCCGCCGTCAATAGCGTCCAATTCTATATCGTCAAATTTACCGCCCTCAAATATCTCCATGATTAGAGGACTCCCTCAAGCTTATAATTTACCCATTCATGGTTATGGCTTAGGCGGTGGTGAAATCAATAACTATGGAAATTTCCAAATGCATGCAGATCAATGGGAACAGTTTACTATGGGAGTTCGGCAGCCTAGTACCGGAACCAGCGGGCCTGGTGCTCCTCCTTTAGGGGGTGTTTCAGGAACGTCTCAAGTTTCAGGGAATCATGTGGAGAGGAAGATGCGCGCACGTGCGCACGGCTCACGTGGTTCCCTTAGTAGTGATCTGCAGGACGAGACTGTATGTAAGGTAGAGGGCGATTTTGATCTGGACACGCCCCATGTGATATCTGGTCTGGGAAAGGTTGCAAGACGCTCGAGGATGGGATGTCTTACCTGCCGCCAGCGGAAAAAACGCTGTTGTGAGACCAGACCCAAATGTACTGAATGCCTTCGACTTCGCTTGACCTGCACATGGCCCAAGCCTGGCACTGAACATAAGAATAAGCCTAAGGAGGTTAAGAGTGAGGAGAATACAATTGAGCATGATATATATGGGAAGATTAAGGTGCTACGAGGAATTGTGGAGTACCGGAGTGATCAGTAGTCACGTGCACGTACATGTGACTCGCGCACGTGTTCTCTTAGAGTTCCCTTAGAGCATTGGAAGACATTGCTAGAGTAATGTGGAGTGAGCTACAGTAATGACGCTTCAATTAATGTTGTAGTGTCTCTTGGCAGTGTCGCTTGACAGTAGAGTAATGTCGCGTGTCGCTTGACACTAGAGTAATGTCGCGTGTCGCTTGACACTAGAGTAATGTCGCATATCGCTGGCCTTGTCGTGTCTGGCTTTCGGATTTATAGCTCAGACATTATGCACACTATCCTCAGAAAATGTCTCCGTATATGCAATGTCGCAGTTACAGCATCCTTAATCTTTACGAGCGGCCAAGACTGATCCGGATTGGGACTTGGGGAAGCATTAAATATGCCTCGTCCGCACAGGACGCACCTGCACATAATCCCTTCATGCGCGGTACATGCAGGCTTGCCTCTTCCTAGTGGTCGCCTTAACCTGGATTATGTCATAGACTAGTCTGTCTGGCTGCATTTGAACGAGCGGAGCCATGCGTTACTGAGTATCCGGCGTTTCCGCCTTGGGCTTTTTTATCTCAAATGCACATTCTGCATGCGGCGTGCATAAACGACACTCCCGTTTGCGTTTAAACAATGTCGCTGAGAAATACCCGAGCATGGACGAAATGTCAGTTCACGGAAACAATGGCGCTACATTCCCTAATACGGGAAGAAACGTAAGGGGTAATAGTGGGGAGAGGGAATGTACGATGCATGTGACCCAGCTTATATGCATGCCTTCCTTAAAGTGTAGGGGTCAAGTATGGAAAGTCAATGCGACACCCACGACATTATGTGACACACTTTTTAGTGCAATGTGTGCGAAGTCTGCGGAGGCTGTGATAATGCGACACCGACATGCGACACCGACATGCGACACCGACATTCGCGACACGACCGAAGACTAGGACAGGGGGTTCCTACAACACAACGTAGTCAGCAAGTAGGATAAGGATAAGAATGATTTGATGAGATTCTGAGAGTACGGTGATAGTGTCGTGGAGAAAATTGGTGGTGTACGGGTTTTAGAGATATACAGGTGTACTGGTGTACTGGTGGTGATAGTGTACGGGTGTATGCACGGGTTTCTCCCTACTACTGCGCCTTCGCTCTCAAACAAATCTTACCCCCACATGTCTGAACCCACCCTAAGAGATCTCCAGATTAGTATGCCCCTGCCCCCCTCTTCCCCCTTAACCATATACTAACCCCACCAGGTGCCTTGGAGCGCATGCTCCATCTCAATAAGGACGGCCCCACGGATTTGACCTCGGCTTCCAAAAGTGATGAAATCGTATGGAAGGTCTTGGTGATGGACCGCAAGGCCCAAGCGGTCATTTCCTCCATTTTAAGGGTAAACGATCTTTTACGTTGTGGCATTACTGTTCACTGTACCATTACCGCCTCCAGAGCCTCCTTGCCTGATGTACCCGCTATTTACTTTGTGGAGCCTACCGCCGACAACGTGGCGCTTATCATCCAGGATTTGCAGCAGGAAAAATACGAGTCCTTTTATATCAATTTCACCCTGAAAATTGACCGCGAACTTTTGGAGGAATTTGCCAAAAAAGTGTCGTTATGCGGTATGGGAAACAGAATCAAGCAGGTTTACGACCAGTACCTTGATTTCATAGTCACCGAGCGCAACTTATTCTCGCTTGATATGGCGCAGGTGTTTCGCCAATTCAATAGCCCCAAGTCTTCCGAGGATATGATCCATAAGCTAGCCAATGATATTGCAGATGGGCTCTTGGCCACGCTCATTACCATGGAGGCTGTGCCCATCATCCGGTGTCCAAAAAATGGACCTGCGGAGCTTGTGGCTGCGCAGTTACATGCTAAAGTGCGGGACTACGTGTCCAATTCGCGTCTTTCGGCGCCTCCCACTATCCAGCACCGGCCAGTGTTGATTTTGTTGGACCGTAACATTGACATTGCGTCCATGTTCTCCCATTCGTGGATCTACCAATGCATGGTGAGCGATGTGTTTAATTTGCGGCGGAATACCATCAAAATTACCAAATATGGTGATACCCCCGAGGTTGTTAAGGCCTATGATGTGGACCCCAAGGACTTTTTCTGGAACAAAAACTCGCAGTTGCCGTTTCCTGACGTAGTGGAGAATGCAGATGTGGAATTGAACCTCTATAAGAAAGAGGCTCAAGAGTTGACCAACCGAACTGGCATTTCGTCCCTAAATGACATAGACCCCAACGGCAATACCGACACCTCGCTCATTCAGCAAGCCGTCCAGGCATTGCCCGAGTTGACGGCAAAAAAGGTCACTTTGGATATGCACATGGACGTGCTTGCGTCGCTTTTGAAGGAATTGGAGGCCCGCTCCTTGGATAAGTTCTTTGAAGTGGAGCAGAACTACTCCAATCCCAAGGTGCAGCAGGAATTCTTGGACTTGATGAAGTCGGACTCCAAAAGAGACAATTCTCTGGACAAGCTCCGCACTTTCTTGATCTTGAACTTGCTCACTGAATTACCCCAGGCCTTCATTTCCGACTGCGAGGCTATCTTTGCCCAAAAGTACCCTGTGATAGATATGGCCGCTTTCCGGTACATTTTAAAGTTCAAGCAGATTGCCAAGTTATCGAAAAACGTCACTTTGAGTGAACTGCACATGTCCAATGCTACTCCGCTCAACGAAAACAACTCTGCTCTCTTCACCGGCTTATCTTCCAAGTTATACGGGCTCACCGAGGGTAGGATCTCCGAGGGTATCTCGTCTTTGGCCAGCGGCTTAAAGAAGCTTTTGCCGGACAAAAAGGCGCTTCCCATAACAAACATCGTGGAGGCGCTAATGGAGCCCACCCACGCCTCCACCAACTCCGTGCAGATCACCGACGACTACCTCTACCTTGATCCCAAGTCACGTGGCGGCCACGTAAAGCCCCCCAAGCGACAAAGCTACGAGAATGCCGTTGTTTTTGTAGTCGGCGGTGGAAATTATTTGGAATATCACAACTTGACGGAATGGGCTCTGCAGCCCAACCGCCAGGCCAAGAATGTGGTTTACGGAAGCACGGATATTTTGACTGCACAAGATTTTTTGAGTGAGGTGACAGCCTTGGGACACCTGGAGAGTTAGGGATGTCGGTTTTAACAAGTCAATAATGGCACAGCGTGTGGATTATGCAAAGATGTGGAAATCGAGACATGAGTCAAAATTTACAATCTGGTTTGAATTCCCGAATCTGCTTAACAAGTATCATCTACGGACATCTACGTTGTGGATCAATCATTGGTTTCATGGAGGATGTATTCGAATCAACAACATTGAGCAAGAATTGACTGGCCACACAATGTTCAATTAACGTCTCTGCATCATCACCATAATTCTCCTTAAAGGTAACCCTTTGTAGATTCCAAAATTCGAATGGAATGTGTAGAATCCAAAAATAAAGTCTCACATTCCTCCACATCCGAAAGTTCAATTTCATTCCTGTTGAATGTTTTGCTCAAGATTCCTGCAGGAGCCATCAATTGCAAGGCATAACGTAAGGACGAGTTAAGTCCATGTAAAGCCAACTTGTCCAAAGCGTCGGGGGCAATATTGAGGTTTTCCAAGGAGGCACGTTTCTGAAGAATGGCCCGGATCTCGTCCTTTTCATAAGGGACGGTCTTGACAATCAACAAGCGGTCAATCAAGTCCGGAGGACAGCCATGTGGATACTTTGTATCGTCATCCGTACCCCTGACCGTGGTCATTCCTCTATTGGAAGCCAAAACCACAATTGGAGCCATGGAAGACTCCAACGCACGGTTCAAGTAGGTGAAGATTTCAATATCCAACATGTTGACCTCGTCAATAAACAACACTCCCGGAATGAGTTCGGCCACACCCTGGTCAATATATTTAGCCACCACCTTGTTGACCTCTGCACGCAACTTGTCAGTAATCTCTGTCTTCTTGGGCTTCAATAATTGGCCCATCATTGACAACACATCCTGGCCTCCTTGAGGGCGGGCATTGGCAACATCCAAATCATGCAAGGTGACCTCCTGAACAATCTCCTTTTTCTTGTGGACTTCCCCTTTGGGTAATGGTACGTATTCCTCTGCCTCCAAGTCGAATTCGGTGGCGTAGGCGTCCAGCCGGCCCACCCTCTTCACCGCGCCGGTGTTTGCCTCCACATAAATCACGTCTCCAACCACCACACGCTCTTTTTGGATGCTCTCGTAAATGCTAGGATCAAGACGGAGCGATTTTGTACCTTTTGCAGTTTTAAGCCCAACTACTACATGCAGAATGGTTTTTCCGTAGCCGCCCAAAGGATTTTCGGCCTCTTCTGGGGTAAGATCCGTGACTTCTCCTTCGTAAACCTCCTTGGTTTCCTTAATGCGTAAACCAATGGACTTACGGAAGTTTTCCATCAACGCGGCTGTCTTTTTGACTTCTGCACTGTATAATTCACTGCCCACAATGGGACAAAAGGGCACCTTAGGGCCCAATTCTTGCAGGATAGCCAACGCCAAGGCAGTTTTTCCTGTACCAGGAGGGCCTGCCAATAAGATTGCTTTGCCACTCATTTTCTTTGTTTTGATTAGATCCACTATGATACCACAAGCTTCTCTGGCCTCAGTCTGGCCGACGAAGCCTCCATCGACCTTTTGAGCAAGTCCATTTTCATCAAGTCCGAGGCCTTTTATATGGGTATGAGTAGCACTCCGTGCCGTTTTATCCTGCTCCTTGATTTCGTTGATTTGAACCATAGTAGTTGGGAGAAGAAGGTGAGAAAAATGAAGAGGAGTCGCACCTGCACACTTCCACCCGTACACCACACATAATAGAATATAATAATAGCCATGTTCGTTGAGGCTTAATACCCCTTGTATGCAGTTGGCAGCAAATCTTAAAACATCCAGCCTAGTGCATATCTCTCATTAACTAAGGTGATTAGTATGAAGAGATACATCAATTAGCCGTTTTAGCTATAATCTTGTATAGCTCTCTAGTGTCATCTCTCACAATGGGTATGCACACTCACGCCAAAAGTCTTTAAACCCTGATTCCCACTTATGAACTCATGAAAAATGATCAAACAGGTACACGATGCAGACAAGAATCTAACTTGTAGTTAAATTATCATAGAGTAGCTTAGTGATTCAGTAGTCTGCAGTAATTCAGTAGTATCTCAGTGATTCAGTAGTAACTCAGTAGTAACTCAGTAGTAACTCAGTAGTAGCTCAGTAGTAGCTCAGTAGTAACTCAGTAGTAACTTAGTACTCAGTAGTAACTCAGTCTCAGTAACTCAGTCTCAGTAATTCAGTATTCGTACTAAGTCAATAATATCTCTGTAGTATCTCTGTACTCAGTACTAACTCAATAGCATCTCTGTAGCATCTTTGTACTCAGTACTAACTCAATAGCATCTCTGTAGCATCTTTGTACTCAGTACTAACTCAATAGCGTCTCTGTAGTATCTTTGTAGTGACGTAGTAGTGTACCTTAGCACCCTCTATAACATAACTGGGATAAGGAGCTTAAAGGACACTACCCCTCCCAATGGGTTTGAAACTTATAAGAGGTGAATAGAAACATGTTCTTACCAGAGTGGAACTGTCTCCCAGAGTGGAACCGTCTCCCAGAGTGGAACCGTCTCCCAGAGTGGAACCGTCTCCCAGAGTGGAACCGTTTTTCCAAAGTGGAAAAGGAAAAGGTCTAGGATGATCTTGGCGTCATTGTCATAAGCTGTGGGGAGGTAAGATTTATATTGGGTGTTGAATGCACACTCGCTTCAGAGACGTACAGGCTCAAGGACAAGGTGCAGGGATGTATGGTCAAGGATACTTGGTACAGATGAAACATTTGCCACCGGACGCGATAAGGGCGCGGTATATATAAGGGGGCGGTGCCGCTCTATGAGATTGAGTGAGATTGAGTGAGATTGAGTGAGATTGAGTGAGATTGAGTGTGATTGAGGGGATCTGAGATTGACTGAGATCTGAGATTGACTTGGATCTAAGATTGACTGAGATGGGATTATAAGATTCAATTTTTCCTATGAAACTTCACATCAGAACATTCAAAAGTCTTTGTTTACAATCACTAGGGATGCACGGGTTTTTGGATTTGACTTGATTCAGAATTCTTATTACAGAGAAAAGCTCGCTTCCACAAAATTATATAGTTTGTGGCGAAATGTCAATATTTAAGGTCCAGTACTGCATCAAGATAATGCACGCTACCGTGCGCGAAAGCCAGGCCCTTCATGGCTAGACTACCTATGCGGTTATTTAATGCCTACACTGATATTCTCAGGGACTGGCGAGCCTTTAATCTCCGCCAGATCGGACAGAGCCCAACAAGAATCAACATATACTGTCAAGTCTATGTGTATTGGTCTAGAATAATATTCTTTTATCTATATGGAGGATTTTATTAGACCAGAGTTGGTACCTTGCGGTTAGACACAGGTTATGTTGAGGAAATATGCACCGCGCTATTTCAGGATAGGCTGCAAATTTATGCACGTCTTACCCCTAAAGTCTATATAAACCCTGGATTCCTTACTGAGAGAAATTTTGAACTTAACTAACTACAGGTCAACTACACAAACTCTATATATTGGATCTATATATTGATAGATACCCGAGTCACTACTGCATTCCTTGAATGACTTGCCGTCCATTGCCCAAGCCCATTGTTCTGGAATAGCTGGTCATCAAATCTGACTTATCCATTCTATATTCTATATACTTATGGAGATACTGCATGGTATATATAGCTTACGGTTATTAGGCTGAATATGTTGAGTGGTGGAGGCAAGTAAAAAATATGCACTACCTATTTCAAGATTGGCTGCCAACTTCTGCATTGACCCCTATAAAAACCTAAGATCTCACTACTGAGAAGTCATCAAAAATGAACTTAACTAATTATTAGGTACGGGGGGGGGGGCAAAAATAGTTAGTCAGTATTCAGAGATTCTGATTCCACTGATTCTATTCTACTGATTCCGCAGATCCTAGAGATTCCAGATTCCACAGATTCCAGATTCCACATTTCACAGATTCCACATTTCACAGATTCCACATTTCACAGACTCCACATTTCACAGATTCCACAATTCACAGACTCCACATTTCACAGATTCCACATTTCACAGATTCCACATTTCACAGACTCCACATTTCACAGATTCCACATTTCACAGATTCCACATTTCACAGATTCCACATTTCACAGATTCCACATTTCACAGACTCCACATTTCACAGATTCTATTGATCCTATATTATTGTCTATAGTATAGTTGATCTCTTGAGTACTGGTGTTTCTACTATTCCCTCTATTCGTACTATTCATACTTTTGAATACTGCCGCATGTGATATCTCAGAAGTATTAGCATCTTCTATAACTACACCAGAAATAGTCAGATGGGCCTGCTATTGGAGGTCACTTCTAACAGTACACTATTGTGGAAGGCATACAAGACTTAGATGCAAACCCGTCAAACATTGGTGTAATAATAAGAAATAGAGCAAATATCTTATGATATAATTGCAAATCTCAGTGGAATCCTGGGTGTGAATTAGGAAAATTGGCGACAGCTCATTCCTTTTTTGATGTGGAATGGGTGGATGGACAAGAAATAAATCTGTACATCTCTACACATAGCTGAGAACAACAAGAGTACAGTTAAAACAAAGACTAATAGTGGAAACTTCCAGTTGCATGTCAAACATCAATATTATCTTAGTGCAAGTCCATTAGCACCTTCCATGGACACGTGAGAAGTACTGTTAAGTCTAGTTATCTGGAAAGAACATACCAAGATAACGTCCACTTACAAGTTATGCATTAATTTGGATAAATAATGGCAAGTGACTTGTATCGGCATGAAACACAGTTGATACTAGTCATAGTGTCATGGTGATACAGAATTACCAGAATATCAATTCCCTAGTCCTTCTTCAATCACAAATTACAATGACCCCTCCAGCAAAACATGGACCAATGTGAATGGTAATTTATTATTTTGATGACTTCTTGGATTCTAGTCTCCGAACATTCAACATTTGGACATTAACCCTCCCGCAATGGTGGGTTAAGTTTTTCAGCCTGTTTCAGTTCAAAGGATTTTTCAATGAATCTGGTACTTATACTAGGTCATAGTAGATGTACTAGATCTAGTATAGTCCCTGAGATACTATGCAGGCACTGAGTTAAACATGACAGACTTTTACTAGATATATCAGGGTCTTTTCCATCAATTGTCAATTGGGAAATCAAGGGCATTTTGACCCAAGTTGTGCATTAACTTGCATAAATAATAAATTTGCCATTGACTTACAATATTGAGACAAAGGGCGTCCTAAACCCTGAGTGAGCTCAATGAGCAGTCCCTGGGGACCCAAAGAACTTCTACTAATAGAGAAAGGGACGCTTTGAATCCACTACAGCGTATGGGCAATCCCTGGTACAGCATATGGGTAATACACCCATGTGAAAATGACCTACAATGCGATCAGACTGGACATCAGAATCGATATCAGACTGGACATCAGACTGGACATTAGTCGTGGAATTTACATGACCCAAAAGCAGGTAACAATTCAGCCGTCCATACTCTCACACGCGAGTGGTTCCCCCGGAGCTAACACAAGTGAGTGTATATAAGCCCGAATCCCCAGTAATGGCAAGCCATCAACGAATAAACGGTATCAAACAGTATTTTAATTTTTAATTGTATACTTTTTTAGAAGGATATGTCAGTACCTAGGAGGCACGGTACTGTATTGTTAAAAGCCGGGAAGGCTTATTATATGCAGTACTATCATATAAAAACAGGTGAAAATATCTAATCCCCCATAAGCTAAAGATAAATTAATATTATAAGTTTGAGAATTAATCTTACTAGTTATTAATATTTTAATTAAATTAGCTAAATAAGCCATAGTCATGTAAAATTGGGGAATTTTTAAAGGACATCCATGCATATTATCTGTTTAGGGATGTTGACAGTTAGTGAGTATCGTGGACCAGCTAGTGTGAGTCGTGGACCAGCTAGTGTGAGTCGTGGACCAGCTAGTGTGAGTCGTGGACCAGATGTTTATCGCCGTCTTGGGCTAGTTGCATCACCAAATTTCTAAAATTTCTTGGAGAAAAAATTTAGGCCAGAAAAGAAGCCCCATGAGTTTGCACATCACCAAATCAGCTATTATTACTGTAAGAAGATTGGTGATAGTGTCTTATTACGAAAAGTAGCTTCCAAAATTTCCAAGGCGATTGCTCGGTAATAAGTCTGAGCGGGATCGGCATTTTCAGTTGTTGTGGTGTAACTATCACGAGCGCCCAGAAAGACAATATGAGACTCAGCCAAATAACGTCGTGCAAGAGAGTTGAAATCAGTTTCCTTCAGAACATTATTAGAGTCCTTCTTACGAAGGACTCTGCATAGCGAGCCACGCGGTGTATGAGCAGATTTTCCAGGATGTGGTGATTGAATATATCGCAGTCATTTCATTAATCATGACAAAGCTGGCAGTTCAGCCACTGACAGAACTCTTTTGGAAAATTCATTAATCGTGAGTAAAAGCTGGCAATTCACCCATTTCATTAATCATAACAAAGCTGGTAATCCAGCCACAGACAGAACTCCTTTGGAAAATTCCCTGACAAAATCACTTAACGCCGTGTATAAATACACGATAAAATCCGTATTATCGGTGTTGAGCTTCAGTAAGTCACAATGGAGCTTAGGAAAAAGTGAAGCTCGGGGATATAAGTCCGGGTGAGACTCATTCACCAAAAGAGGTAAGTATACCTTAAGCTGTTTCAAAGAAACCTTGTTGTTAGTGAACAAAAGTTGTGGAGGTCTCTTCGTCGCGCGTATGAAGTTTTATAGGGTTACGCAGGAGAAATGCTGCAATTCCGCATTGAACCCTGAACCCCTCACAGGGTATGCATGCACGCTCACGGAAAAGTCTATATAAACGCTGATTCCCACCAAGAAAAGACAAAATAATATCACCACAAAAAGAATCAGCAATTATGAGAAAGACTATAGTGAGTATCTATTTTGGAAGAGGGGGAAATGATAAGATAAAAATATAAAGGAGAGTCAAGGTTTGGGTTTCCTTCGATAGATAATTTACAGGGATGTAAGATAAGAGAAAGGAGTTTGACAAAACCAAGAGTTTTACAAGACCAAGAGTTTTACAAGACCAAGAGTTTTACAAGACCAAGAGTTTGACAAAACCAAGATTTTTACAAGACCAAGAGTTTTACAAGACCAAGAGTTTTACAAGACAAAAGAGTTTTACAGACCCAACAGTCTTACAGACCCAACAGTTTGACAGACCCAACAGTCTTACAGACCCAACAGTCTTACAGACCCAACAGTTTGACAGACCCAACAGTCTTACAGACCCAACAGTTTGACAGACCCAACAGTTTGACAGACCCAACAGTTTTACAGACCCAACAGTTTGACAGACCCAACAGTCTTACAGACCCAACAGTTTGACAAGGGAGTATAACATATCCACCAAGTACCGTGACTCCGTGACTCCTAGGTACTCGTTGACAAGATGTCACCAGACTCTGTTCATAGGTCCTTCGTAGAGGGGCTTAGTCATATTAAGATTATTCCTAACTGTATTGGGAGTAAAAATCACCTACCATGTGCCATCAGATGTGGAAGCCATAGCCCTGACAAAGCAAGAAGGCAACGGGTATTCAGATTCCCTACTACGAGTGGTTTCCCGGAGTAAGACCTACCCCAAGTCTATAAACCTGATTTCCAAATAGTGGATTGATCAACGAGTATAATCTTATATTTTTTGTTAACGAGTGCCTAACAGGACCAGAATCACAGAGGTTTTTCTAATTGTTGAATATTTTCCTCAATCTCGAGTATTCACTTTGAACAGGACGCTTCTTTTTCCCCGATGATGAAATAGTTGATAAGATTGTTGCTGAAATGGTCATTATTAATATTTCATGTTGGTGGTAAAGATGCTGATCAGCGGGTTTATTCGAAGCCGTATATGGACAAGATTCTTCATGTGGATATGTTGTATGCAGACCATTTGAGACAATAGCGCTAAGCAGGCCTTAGACTAAACATAAGTTAAAATTTGTATTATTTGTGGATTAAATAAAGTTTAATATCATTAATATTTTAAGTCTATTTGGGTGAAAATTTCCGAAAGTTAACCATTACTTATCGGCGAATGCTTATAGGAAGATTGAAAAAGTTGGATGTAGAAAATAGCAATTACAATTGAATTGCAATTTAATGTCATTTTTGTTAGATTCTTTGAAGCCTTGGATTTTTGAAGGGTAAGGTAGGTGAGTAGCTTCATTCCGGCAGTGTGAATCCATCCTTGGATGAAGCCTGATGGCCCATAGAAACAGGTGCTTAATCAGGCTAAGAGTGTCAGCTGAGCCAGCTGAGGCAGCTGAGTGCCAGCTGAGCCAGCTGAGGCAGCTGAGTGCCAGCTGAGCCAGCTGAGGCAGCTGAGTGCCAGCTGAGTGCCAGCTAAGTGCCAGCTGAGTAACTTCCAACTAAGTAACTGCCAGCTGAAGAGGTCATCCACAAACTTCAGTTCAGGGGGATGGGGTAATCCAAACGCAAGGGCTACAGTTCCAGTGGTGCTGGGATGGCATGGTTGGTGGCTCAAGGCTGGCACTAAGGATTGCCCATAGTAGATGATAACGCCTTTTGACTGGTAAGGGTGCGACCTGCAAGATCTAACAATTTACACTATATACAGTAGACTAAATACACTAATCACTCTAACTCTATTTATGTTGAAATGATTCAGTAACTGTTCAATTAGCTACACTACAAGTTTATGTAAAGAGCTAAAGGTCGTCTCCGGTTGGTACTTCGGGCTTCAGGAGAACCAAGTAGTAATCATGAGACTGATAAATATCAGTATTAGGAGTAATAGTTATGATTGTTGAAGTTTGTCTCTCGGTCTGTTCCTTAACAGAAACCTTCTCGATCGTCAGAGGAGGAACGTCTGTTCGTATGCTTCCATCATTAAGCACAAGATGCTGATGTTGGTACATTAACATGGGACCTCAACAAAACAGGATGAAGACCTTTCTGTTCCAATGCCATCGGACCTTGTCAACAAAACAGGATGAAGACCTTTCTGTTCCAATGCCATCGGACCTTGTCAACAAAACAGGATGAAGACCTTTCTGTTTCAATGCCATCAGACTTACTCTCAGACATTTCTTCTTGGACAGTCACTTCTGGCGTCCTGGCAGACTTGTAATAACACATATATTCTCTTAGTTTGTGGAGAATAACACCGTCGCCTAAATAAAGACTTGCGACGCCTGTGGGACTAAATTTGAATCCATCTCGGTCTTGGTAAGTCGATATTATGTCATACACCAATGACCCGAGCATGTTCGCATCGGTGTAATTGATAAGTGCCTTGGCAAAAATTTATAGGCAATTTCATGCCAAACCAAACACCTAGTTTTGCTGAGGAGTTCATCGACAATGATGATATGTGAAAGATTTTTAGTTTATTGATAAATCAGTAAAACGAGCAGTATTTGTGGTTGGTCAGGAGGGAAAGATTATAATAGGTTTCAGAGTATGCCTTAGACCAAATTTACTCATTACTTTCTTTTTTGCGTTAGCTCTTATTTGCTTATATAGATTTGGGTAGTACGGTACTGATAGGGGAGGTGAGTTTACAAATTTCTAATCTTCTCTTCAGTCTTCAGGGTTAGTCTTTAACATTCTACTTCTCCACAAAATATAGGGCCAACAAGGAGACTGGTTGAAATACTGTCAAAATAAAGAGCACTCTTTGATTGAAATCTCAACTAGACTCAACTAGACTCAACTCGTAGCCTCCGTCAGTGTAGTGCGCGTACGGACCACACTCTCTAAGCACTTAATCCACCGCGCACACCCACTAAAAAGAGTATTTGTATATGGTGATATTGAGGTTGAGGAGTAGTTGAATTTATGACTGACAAAGACCTCACATACACACTACTAAGTAGTAGTCAGTGGTCAGTGAGTAGTAGGTGTTCAGAGAGTAATAATTCTTTAGTACTTGAGGTCTTCTCACATTGACTAGTGCTCGCGACTCTCGACCTGGTCTTACTCGAGCGCTCGCTCATCGCATTCGAGGATACGCACTTGCTCTTGCTCAGTACACCGCGCACAGGCACTAAAATGAGTATTTGTAACATGGTGATTTGAGGCCTTTTGATTGAGTAGTAGATTCACAGTCATTCACAGTCATTCACACTACACTACACTACACTACTAATTAATATTATAATTATAATATATTAATATCTACCCATCGGTGTAAATCTCCTAGTGCAATCAGACGTGGATTTGCCATAGACGTAACCCAGGGCCAAGCGACAATTCACTGCTCTTAATCCTTACACGCACGACCGTATTATTACGAACCGATGGGCGTTTCGACCCTATGGGTTTTACGTCTTAGGTTCGAACAATGGCTGGGAAACTCTATATAAACATCCCTAATGGAATAAACTGAGTTTTGGAAGTATTGAACAATCATAAAGAATCTAACAGTAATAATAATAGAGTGGTAGTTGTAGTTCCTCTTGTTCTTCTGTTTCTGTTGATATTCTTCTTCTTTTTGTAGTTCTAGAGTAGTAGTTGTTAATTTACTTCAAAGTACTACTAGACTAGAGACTACTTAGGTTTTGACACTGGGTTAGCCTTTAGTATTAGTATCACTATGAGTAGTATCACCATCAGTAGTAGAGTAGAGTAGTAGTAGATCCATTCGCAGTATCAATTAGTATGATTCGCAGTTTTCTACACACACTCTTGGCCAGTTACCGCGCACACCCACTAAAATGACTATCTGTAAAATGTAAACTGGTGATGTATTGAGATTTGGAGTAGTAGGGAGTGAGTAGTTAGTCCCACACTCACTCACTGACACTGACACTGACACACTACAGTAAATAATAGTAGAGTAGTACTAGCAGCAGTAGTTCTTCTTCCTCTACCTCTCACTAGTACTATCACTAGTAGTTCTTTTCTTTTACATTTTTAGAGTGATATTAGTCAGTAGTATAGAGTAGTGCTAGATTTTATAGTTCCTGTTCATCTTAGTAGTGACGTACTAGAAGATCCTGAGTAGTAGAGTAGTAGAGTAGTAGTATCCCTTGGTCCCAGTTAACTTATAATCATCCATCAATACCTCTACCTAATTACCATTTCCCATAATTTTCAGTGTTAAAATTATCAAACCCTGAATTCCTTCACTAATTCCATGATTGCTTTTTGCTAGCAACCCCAACAGGAGGAAGCTCTCGTTCTTATATACCAGTCAAAGCACCGTTAATGATCATCATTGATTTGACAAATCTCTTCCAATCGCTGAGAGGTGTGGGCCTTTACTACTAATTTAGGTTGATCAAATACCGAACTGGAGAAAAGGGTTATTTATATGCTTGTGCATCTATGTACAAAGTTGTCACAATATATATTCCCAAATTAATCCCCTCCTGGTCTCTACAGAATCTCAACACGCCTTGCTTCAAAGACCTGCCTAGCCTCTTAATATTTTACCTCAATTGGTTCATATAACTACATGATTTACCAACCAACAAATATACTCGTGTAAATATGAATGAGAAGGCAGAGAGGGGTGTAGTGTTGTTAGTGTTGTTAGTGTTGTTAGTAGAGTAGTAAGTAGTAGAGTAGTAAGTAGTAGAGTAGTAAGTAGTAGAGTAGTAAGTAGTAGAGTAGTGTTAACGCGTGAGTACATCACGCATATGTGTTAAGGCTCAAAGTCTGAGCGTGCGTGATTTAAGCACAGCGCTTAAGTCGCAATGTTTCAAAGAGGCACGTCCACTCCAATATAAAAGGAGGGGCTGCCACCCATGTTTGTAAGCATAGGAGTTCTCCTAAAGGACCTGGCGATAACGTGGACTACACTAAAGTAACGCTTAATAAGTATAAGTCTGAAAGTTAACAAGTAGTAAGTTTTTCTACTTTTCAGTAGATTGACAGTCGGTTTCTAGCCCTAGCCAAGGTCACTCCTTTTTCTGGGTCTTCTTTTGGGTCTTCTAGGTGTTCTTTCTCGGGTAGCGCTCGCTCTCAAGCTATTTTACAGGCTCATTTTCTGCTATTCGCACTCCCAATGGCATTTCTACACGCACTTTCGCACTCTTGGCCACTTAGGCACCCACTAAAATGAGTATCTGTAAACTGGTGATAATGAGGATTTGAGGGAGTAGTACTACACATTAAAATAATAATATAATAATAATATAATAATAATATAATAATAATATAATAATAATATAATAATAATATAATAATAATATAATA
>NLAU01000774.1:0-11195 GCA_002370875.1 Metschnikowia arizonensis
GTTCGAGAAAGAAAATCATATACAAAGTGGATGATTGGATCCTCTTGAAGCGAACAGCCTACTGTCCTCCCGAAGTTCGCTGGACCACTTACGTGAAAGCGAAGCCGATTTATTATGGGCCTTACAAAATCGTGCAGAAGATCAACGAAGCGGCGTTTGAAGTTGATATTCCTGAGACTACGAAGGCTCACAGAGTTTTCAATGTGGAAAATTTCCGACCATACAATGTGCGACCGGAAATCTACCCCAACACGCCACCGAGATTGTCAAACGACATTATCGAACGAACTCGCAACGGAGAAATTACTCGCATAGCAGGGTACGACGCTACGAAGCATCAATACGATGTGGAATGGCGCAACTGTCCTCGCGACCCATCTACTCAAATATCTCAAGAAGTATTTGATACTGTTGTCCCTTCGGCTCAAAAGGAATTCCTTCTAGAACAATTCCGAACCGAAGCAAGAGAAGAAGCAAATAGGGAAAGAGGAATGCAAGAGGATGACATCCTGGACAGCGACAGTGACAATGAAAGCTCGGACTCTACCTACCTGGATGACGACGACGATAGAGATGCTATCATCGAAGATGTCGGTCACCATGAGAGTGATAACGAGACTCCGAGTGAAACTCCGTCACATTCGAGCACAAACTCGGAAACAGCGCCACCGACGCAGGTGATCCCGGCATTACAGTCCATAACAAGACCGGAACAGAACACTGCGCCCGCACAGGCGATGGCTCTATCCGAAACACAGAGACGAAGATTGACTGAAGATCCACCCAGACAGCCCACTCGAAAGAGCGACGCGAAACGCCATAAGACCGATCGAGTTATATCGGATGCTACGTTTAAACGCCGAGCCAGAGAGATGAAAAGAAGGTTGCATGAGAGAAACCAAACCAGTCGGGACGACCTGGTCTCAACGGAGGAGAATGTTAGGAAAAATCCTACGAGCACTAGAATTGAGTACTTAGTGTCAGTGGATTCTACTAACGAGGTTTAGCTTAGCCTCAACCTCAAACCATACCACTCAACAGTATGAGATGGTGTGGAGGTTAGTATTCAAGGAGACTTGAATACTGGACGCTAGGCACCATGCAAGTGGACGCATGCGAGTTGCCCGCGTCATTGAGAATTCCTAATAAGGACTTCTCTGGGCCTATATGAAACATCACGATGTTTCATATCCCGAAGGCCTGCTGTTTCAAGAAATCCCTCAAAGGTTACCCGAAGCAGCAAGGAAGTATATAGAACTAGCAGGTTCGCCTAATAAGATGAATCCCGAGGGATCCCTCTAAGGCATATTACAGTATTCGAATATACAACTGATATAACTTTGTTTATAAAACCCCAAAGTCCTGCACAAGTTCTAACATTTGTGTAAGAACTCAACAGGAAGAAGAACTGTTAGTCTTATATGTCGAACGTATTCCCTACGTCCTATAGTTTATCATGGTATTTATTGAACCTAGAATAGTCGAGGAACTCCCTTATTTGTCCAAGGGAGGAAAACCTCACTGTTATATACACTGGTTGTATGCAACCCTGTGTATACATGAAACATCTGCACATTATATGCAGGTGTTACCCGACCGGGATACCTTGCATCTCAGTATTCTTGTAAAATCGTTTCCTAACAATTTGATGGAATGATGCGGTGGCTCAATGGTAGAGCTTTTGATTCCAAATCAAAAGGTTGCAGGTTCGATTCCTGTCCGTGTCATTTTTTTCGCGTGTCTCTTCTCAACTTACTACACATCACCAAATGGCCAAGAAACTGAAGCAAGAGCCTGCGCCGCAGCCCAAAGAAGCAAAGGCCAAAGATTTAAAGGGTAAAAAGAAGCTGGCCAAGCACGAACAACCGTCCGAGTCCGCCTCACCGCAAAAACCCCTGCGTGGTTTGGCCATTGGCGACAATTTTGGCTGGACTGGTAAATTACCCGCCACGCTCCTTATAGAGCACTGCCAAAAACAGAAATGGAACAAAGTGGTGTTTGATATGAGAAAGACTCCCAAGGGCTTTGTGGGCGTAGTAGATTTAAGCTGGAAAAACCCCAAAACAAACCACGACATCCACATCCGCTGGAGTCCGGAAGAGGAAGTGCTTGAGGCCCGGCCTACCACCAACGAAGCCCGCCATTTTGCCGCCACGTACGCTTTGTACCGTCTCAATCACGTGAAGAATCTTAAAATGGTATTACCTGTCATTTTCAGGGACTTTTGGGGAGAGATGGAGGCTCGGCGTCAACTGCTCTTTAAGGCGGATCGCGTGGCGCACGACCGCTATTACAATGCCAATCCTTTTCAAGTGCATTTAGAGAAGGTGATGGCGATGGAAAAGAAGGAGAAGGAGCGGCAAGTGCGAGAGAATTTGGAGAAGAAGGTGCGGAAGCCTGTTGTGAGCGTGGAAGCGATTTGGAGGGGGGGAAAGGGGGATTCGGGCAATTCCGGGACCATGGGCAATTCAAGGACGATGGGCAATTCAGGGACGATGGGCAATTCCGGGACCATGGGTAATTCCAGAAAAACCCCTAGCAGTATTTCCACCGACAAGTGCACCCAAAATGGAAATTCGGCCATCTCCTTATCCAGGCCAAACTCCGAGATGATCCATTTTCCATTCTCCAAAAAAGCTTGGGCTGCTGCTCCCTTTGTTGACTTTCCTTCAGATGTTAGACAATCCATCGAAAAATCCATCCAACATCATATCTCATGGATTGAAACTGATATTTCCCCCGATCCTGCACATAAGCACGCCTGGACCCTCCAGCTCTCTTCCCTTGGTTTCCGCCCATCTCATGTGGAAGAAGCTTTACTGCATACGGCCACGTTTACTGACGGGCTCGAATGGCTCTTGTTCCATGTGCCGGAGGATGATCTTCCGCTTTACTTTGCCAAAAGGGACGAGGACAGCAACGTGTCGTTGAAGATATCCAAGGATATCCAAACTGAGTACGTTGTAGAGCGGCTAATGCTCTCAGGATACGATAAGAATGTGGTGTGGGAAACATACGTGCAATGTGGGAAAGATGAGTTGCGCACGACCGTAGCATTGACTCACAGGACTATTGGTGTTGCGGCCCTTGCAGATTCGGAGCCGCCCAGCAAAGAGTCGTTGGAATTGTGGCGCATGGAGTTGGAGGGTATCTGTGCTATTGGCTCCAATAATGTGGAGCTCCTGCATACAGGCCTTGTGGCCAACGTGGCCTTGAACTTGAATGTTTCTGGGTTTGCCAAGATTCTCCTGGTGAAGCTTGTTCATACTCATCAATATCCTCACGTGATGCCGGGAGTGCAGATCATTGTGACGGATGCATCGTTCAAGTTGGCCAATTACATTAAAAAGACCGTGCTCTGCCACTTACATGCCTATTTGCAGGACGCACACCTTTACGGCCAGTGTTTTATTTACCTGATTATTGAGTGGTTGGAGGGAAATGTGGTTGGGATTATAGAAAACCCGGGATCATTGGTGCTGTATGCAGGGCGCGCACGTGACACCACCTCTTCTTTAACCACCTCTTCCCCCTCTTCCACCTCTTCCTCCTCCGCCGCCGCGCTGATTCAAGTGCCCAGGAAAGCTAAACGCCCGCTCCTGCATGAAGACCTTGCTGCTGCCGAAAGCGAATACCTAAAGCGCCTCCTGTCGCCATTGTGGAAGGAAAAGATGGCCCAGCGTAAAGCATTGCCTGCATACAGCATGCACGACCGCCTCGTTGACGTTATTACCAACAATCAGGTGACGTTGGTCACGGGAGAAACCGGATCCGGTAAGTCCACTCAGATTGTGCAGTTTATCTTGGATCACTTGTGCAGGACCGGCGACTTCAAATCGTCCATTATATGCACACAGCCCCGAAGAATCTCCACCATTGGCCTAGCAGAGAGAATCTCCGTGGAGCGTGTGCAGAACGTGGGGAAAGAAACTGGATACATTATCCGAGGCGAGAATAATACGAGCCCACAAACACGGCTTTCATTCGTGACCACAGGTGTGCTTCTTCGCATGTTGCAGGGCAGCTTGGGAGGAGAGTCACGTGACGCGGCACGTGATGTTCTTGCCGACGTCTCCTACATCTTTATTGACGAGGTCCACGAACGTTCGGTGGATAGTGACTTCCTCCTCATTATCATTAAAAGTCTCCTCAAGAAAAAGCCCCTTCTTAAGGTGGTGTTGATGTCGGCCACTATCAACACAGATGTGTTCATGAACTACTTCGACACAAAGGTCAACCACCTCCATATTGAAGGTCGTACTTTCCCCATCCAAGATATTTATTTGGACGAAATCTTGGAGGATTTGGACTATTCTATGGAGACTTATGATGGTATTATCAAGCCCAAAGCAAACCTGCATTTTTTCAAGACAGGCCAACTCAATTTTGACCTTATTGCCAAGACATGTGTGAAAATCGACGACAAGCTTATTGCAGAGCGAAATATGGGGTCCATCTTGGTGTTTTTGCCGGGAATTATGGAGATTAATAGGGGCATTCTGCACATAGAGAGCGCCTTCTCCAAGTCAGGCAAGCAGTGCAGGTGTTTCCCACTCCATTCGACCGTTTCATCCAAGGATCAAGCAAGGATATTCCAGAGTGCTAAAGCAGGGGTTCGAAAAATCGTGGTTTCCACAAATATCGCAGAAACATCCATCACCATCCCAGACTGTGTGGTGGTGGTGGATACAGGACGACAGAAGAGTATGATTTTCGACTCGAAATCCAATATGTCTCGGCTTGTAGAAGACTGGTGCTCGCAGGCGGAAATGGGCCAGAGAAGAGGCCGTTCAGGCCGTATTCAGGCAGGTACATGCTACCATTTGTACACGCAGGACACAGAGAAGGCGCAATTGGCACAAGCAGTGCCGGAAATCAAGCGTACCAAGCTCGAAAAGTTGTATTTGGTGGTGAAGTCCATGGGCGTGGAGAGTGTGCAGGAGTTCCTTAAGAATGGGCTCGATCCTCCAGAAGACACGTCATTAGCAAAGGCGAAAAGCATGCTTATGGAGCTAGGAGCGTTGGTATCGTACGGAAAGCTGCTGGATAGTCTTAGCCATTTGGGTAAGTACTTGCTGTACGTCCCCACGGACGTGCATGCAGGAAAGCTCTTAATCCTTGGGTGTATTTTTGGGTGTGTGGAGATGTGTTTAACACTCAGTGCCGTGAGTTCCTGCGGAAGTCCATTTTCAAGCAATTATGAAGTCAAGGACCAGGTCAAGGCGGCCAAGCAAAAGTTTGGCAAGCACCAGGGTGATTTGATAGCATCAGCAATGGCGTACCATGAATGGGAGCAATTGGACAAAGTAGAAAGAAAGGCTTTCATATCAGAAAACCATTTGGGATATATGGCATTACAGGAGATGCAATCCACACGAATGCAATACGTCTGCACATTGAAAGACCTTGGATTTATACCTTTTGATTACCGTGATATGAGTGGGCAGGCCAAGTACTCGGACTTGAACCGTAATTCCCGCAACTTTACGGTAATAAAAGCTCTTATAACGGGATCTTTCACCCCTCAACTTGCTCGCGTGCAGTTACCGGATACAAAGTATGCCAAGAGTTTAATGGGAGCCGTGGAAATCTATAGCGATTCCCGACAGACGAAATTCTGGATCCGAAACGAAAGTTATATTGGGGAATTAGAAAATGCCAAGGCTGGTGATATGCTGGAGGACCAACATCATTTCCTGAACGTTCCATCAGTCAGAGCTTTTGTTCACCCCTCCTCATTATTGTTTTCAGAAGATACAAAAGCTTTTGATCAGACCAAATTTTCTAGCCCCCATTCCATTCACAAGGCCGCCCCCTTCATTGTTTACAATTCTTCCAACTACACTTCCAAATTATTCCTTCGTGATATTACTCCAACCACTACCATTGGAGCCATTCTTTTTGGAGGTGATATCCTGTATGATATTTCCGACCATGTGAATATTGGAAAGCAATGTCCTGGAATTATTTTAGATGGCTGGATACCCATTCGAACCTGGTGTAAAAATGGTGTGATACTTAAGAGGCTCAGAAACCTATTAGATCAGGTTATAGAGAATAAGTTTTCACAAACTGGGGGAGAAGAAGATGATGAGGTGTTGGATATAATAGTTCTGGTGTTGGGGTGAGGAAGGGAGAGACTGAGAGACTGAGAGACTGACACATTAACAGAGATTAGCCAACATCGAAGAATCAAAAAGCAATCCCTATGAACGCTTGACTGCCATAAGCCAAGTATCCCTGTGGTAACTTTTCTGGCACCCAAACACGCCGTTGGAAAGAGGGTATATTCTGGTACTAAGAAAACATTAAATTTCTTCGGTGATGATACCAGGCTTAAGTTTTCCCACAGGATGATTTGGAGGAAAATCGCTTTGCCACTTGTGGAAAAATAAGGATGTCATTTTTCCAAGTGATTTTACAGAAGTCATCAATTGAAGATCATCTGTTGGTATTCTCACGTCCAGGAAAATGGCTATCCTCACCTTCAAGAGAATAGCTATCCTCACCTCCAAGAGAATAGCTATCCTCACCTCCAAACGAATAGCTATCCTCACCTCCAAACGAATAGCTATCCTCTTGATTCCATTCAATCAGCAACATTTATGTTGCGTGTCGGAGTTGGAATAGGGTATTTGCATTTCGGAGTCGGTCCCTGTCAATGTTCGTGGTAGTCATTTATTGCACTTGGTGAAGTTGTCGGTTTCGCAGTTGCTGCCATTGGTATTATGTCGGATTGTTCTTTGCCTCAGTGTTCTCGTGTTACGAGTCTGCAAGAGATTGTCATCAACAAAGACGTGCCAAGTCGTACCAACTGCTTCGTCTTGTTTGTCATTCCAAGAAAGGACACCGTTATGGTTACTTTGGGTCAATTGACTGCTATGATGTGGTCCTCCTTGAATAAGTTACCTAGGGTAACCCAGAGATAATAAACAGGGGCCAAGTCTTGGTGTATATAAGTTCCTGGACATTTTTGCAGTCAGTATTCCGGCTTTAATAAGGGATCAGTGAATCAGTCAATGAGGAGTGAAGGATTGGAAATATTCAAACAATGTGATGACAATCAAGCCACAGTTCATGGCCGCACTATCGGAGAGTTCGGGAGCCAAGAAATTTGAGGAAATTTGGATATGCCCTTTTCGTTGGAGTCTGGGTCCGTGAACTCAATGAACCACTGGGTACCGTTTTGCAACAACTTGTTGAACAGCTCTCCGGCATTCTGTAAGATCTGGTCATCGTTAGTAGACAATATGAGGTTTTTCAAAACGGGAAAAGCCTAAAAGAACAATTCTTTGGGCAATGACTCATTGTTGGTGGAGGTCCAAGGCAAGAACAATGCTGCGCTGTACTCCACTAGATTGACAGCCAGCGAGTTTCTCTTAATCATATAAAGATAGGGCACGGCTTTCTCGCAAAGCAAGGCGTACTGATCAAACAGGATATGTGTCAACATATTCTTCAAGCACTCAGCAGAATCGATGATGAGCTGCACATTGGCAGGGTCCTTGAATCATAATGATCTCCATCAAGGAGGATTTTTCCTGAATCAACACACACAGAGCACTGCGGTCAATATCAACAGCAACAGATATGGCTTCAAGCAAAACAAGATACGTATCTTCCTCGCTGTTTTCAGCTCGAAGATCTTCGTTTGGGTTTCATTTCCCAAAAGTTTAAGTCATAGCTCCATATAGTTGCGCTGACCAAAGCACAAGTTCATTCTCGTCGTCTTGTGGAAGCAAAAAGACATGATCAAAGCCTTCCTTACCGAAGGTCCAGGACCATCATGCAGAATTTATGCAAAAACATGATGATTCTAGCGTGAACCAAGCAATTGGGGTAAGACAGGATGTTAAGCGACAAAAGCTGGTTTAAGAACAGCACATAAAGTCAAGCCCGACAATTGCAGCATCGTCATGGAAAAGGCCCTCAAGAACAAACAATTGGGCCACAGCCAAATTCCACGGGATTTCAGAGTATGTTTCCACAGGATTTCAGAATATACAGCGTCTTTGAGAGCATTGAAACGGGTGCATCTTTTGCACTCAAGTCCACCACACGTGCACAGATTCCCGGACACTAGAGGTGGAAAACAATCCCGTGACATCAGTAACAAACATATTGAAGTTGTTGTGGTAGTTATTCAAACATTGAAGTTGTCATGGTTGAAGTTGTCATGGTTGAAGTTGTCATGGTTGAAGTTGTCATGGTTGAAGTTGTCATGGTTGAAGTTATCATGGTAGTTTCCACGGAGTAAGTAGAATACACTCAAAAGATCAAGCTTGAAACCAAGGACGAAAAGAGCTCAGAGGCAAAAGCGACAAGGTGTCAAATAAATGACAAGTGGAACATGATACACTTGGAGAGCAGGTCCAGAAAGCAGGACAGGTTATTGACGGAAGTAGCAGTGAAGAAGATGGACAGCAGTCAAAAGCAAGCAGCTTCACATTTTGGAACTTCACATTTTGGAGAAGTGCTTAAGATCTGACAACACACAGATGTGAGAACACACGGTAGACGTGACCTGAGGCTTAATAGCACCAAGTCCAAGCGAGTAGGCTATCGTTGACAACTTAAGTAGAAGGTCAGAAAGGAAGATGATATCGTCAGAAAGATCCAGGCATAGCATATGAGAGATATAGGAGATGCTGGTTGCCGCTGGCAGAATAGGTTATCGAAAAGGTCATCTCAAGAGATGGAAAAGATCACCAAGTCATGGAAAAGATCACCCAGTCATGGAAAAGATCACCAAGTCATGGAAAAGATCACCAATTCCTGGAAAAGATCACCAAGTCATGGAAAAGATCACCAAGTCATGGAAAAGATCACCAAGTCATGGAAAAGATCACCAATTCATGGAAAAGATCACCAAGTCATGGAAAAGATCACCAAGTCATGGAAAAGATCACCAAGTCATCAAAAAGATCAAGGATGGCCACTCATCAGGGCTCAGCTGAGGCTATGTGAGAAATGGAGAAATCACATATCATATAAAACCCGTACCTCGCATTCTAATCGACAGAAGGCTTTAATGAAGCATTAAGCAAACGCCGCAGGTTTCTCCAAGGTCAAGGTTTCATATTCTGCAGCCAGAATAAGATAAAAACACTTTTGACAGGGGTTTTCTTGGGAACCATGACTGAAGTGCAACTTGCCATTCCTCTGCATATCAGAGCTATTCTGATTGACCACGCATTCGAGGATTTTGAAGGATGTTCAATTTTTGAGACGAATGGGGTTAAAAATGCTGATTTAGTGAGGATTGAGGATTGAGGAGTGAGAAAGTGAAAAAGGGAAGAAGGAAGTGAATGAGTGAGGAAGGGAAGGAGTAAGTGAGGGAGTGAAGGAGTGAAGGAGTGAAGGAGTGAATCAGTCAATCAGTCAATCAGTCAATCAGTGAATGAGGAGTGAGAAGTGAGGAGTGAGAAGTGAGAAAGCTGTCAAAATTATTACATTGATAAGCCTGCATATTACCAAGTAGCATCTGCAGTATTGCAACATCAGCTTCAAGAAAAATCTCAAAAGGGACATGAATTACTAAACTCACATTCCTTTCCTATAATTACAGTGTTTATTATTGGTGGATGATCTTTCATAATAATCACATGCGCAATGTCAAATCTGAAAATCCAAGAGCTAGATAGTCTCAGTCTCTCAATCACCACAACTCATACTCTGGCCAGTCAACTTTCCTTTTCCATCTGACAAGTCTATACTCATTGGCTATACTCATTGGTTTACTATTTTCTATTAGTATTACAGGGAATGAAATTCAGCTACCATGAGCCACACCCGGAACACCTGACAGCGGAGAAGTAACGGCAATTCCTTATGCCACTATTATTAGAGAAAGCTGGAGAAACAGTTGAGGGGAAGGCGCTGCATATGGAGATAAGACTTGTCTGTCGCCATTTTGGAATACTACAAAGTACTAAGATTTATGGGTACTAAATTATGGGTACTAAATTATGGGTACTAATTATGGGTACTAAATAATGGGTACTAATAATGGGTACTAATTATGGGTACTAAATAATGGGTACTAATTATGGGTACTAATTATGGGTACTAATTATGGGTACTAAATAATGGGTACTAATAATGGGTACTAATTATGGGTACTAATTATGGGTACTAATTATGGGTACTAATTATGGGAAAGGAAGAAAGGTAGTAGGGATCATTTTCTGGGTCCTCTTTAATGTTGCTGGTGAGTATACTCCCTGATAATCCACCAATAATGTAATGGGGCTACTTACCATAAAAGACCTGGGGTGGGGAGTAAGTCAATCAGTCAATCAGTCTACCATGCACCGGTCCCAATATGCTATTGTCACATTTTTCTGCCTCTTAGGAAACGAACATAACCATAGTCAATTACAGACATAGAATGTCTTGGTCGCATAAGCATTCTCTGGCATGTACAATTGGGTTGGGAGCTTGTCATTAACCATTATCCTTGTTGGGAAACCTATGCATCCCATAGAATCTAACAAAAACCAACCATATATAAGGCGACTTCAAGCAGGTCACCAAGAAAGGATGTGGTGGGATGTACCTGTACATCCCAAATGGACCTGGAAGCGGCATTCAACAGTGACTTGTTTAAAAGCAGGAGCAAGCGATAATAGAAATAGGGTGGAAGACAACCTTTCCACTCATCCCTATGATTATTACTTGTTCTTGTTCTTTGTTCTTTCTCTCTCTCTCTTTCTCTAGTTGTAGTAGTTCTTCAGTTCACCTTGTTCTCTTCTTGTACCTTTAGAGTACCAGTAGTAATCTAGACCTCAGCTTATTCATATATCAATTGAGACTTATCAATTGACACTCTTCGCTACGGCCTTCGCTCGTCGCGACTACACTGACCTGGGTCTTCACTGCGCTCGCAGTCACCATTCGCAATATCCGCAGTATCAGATAAATCCGCACTTACTCTTGGCCAGTTACCGCGCACACGCAGTAAAATGAGTTGTAAAATGGTGATTTGAGGGAGTTTGATTGAGTAGTACGCACTGACGAAGTCACACTGACAGTAAACTACTAAATAATATAATAATATAATAATATAATAATAATATAATAATATAATAATAATATAATAATATAATAATATAATAATAATATAATAATATAATAATATAATAATAATATAATAATATAATAATAATATAATAATATAATAATATAATAATATA